>VZTT01050072.1:18860-51907 GCA_013400855.1 Buphagus erythrorhynchus
TTTTTTTTTTTTGGTAGAGTAATTCTGTCAGCACATGTTGGAGAAAAACTTACTGGAAGAAACTGCAGGTTCTGGACCCTTTTGTGATGAGAAGTGATGGGAATTTTGCCAGTACCAGCAAGATCTTACCTCAAACATTAATTTTCTGAGAGGTCTGTAGGACCTCATTCTAGAGATGATTCCTTAGTAAAATTCTCAATATTAATTGCTGATTAATTTCCTTAATTTAAATTGGTAAATTCCTGTGGGAAAGCATAATTTATTGCCATACATACAATTTTATCGCCAAAGAAATTAAGAAGAGTAAACAAACATTAAAAATATATTTAACATATTACAGAGCATAAAGATTTGAGGTGGAATCCTTGATCCCCTGTCGGTGGAACAGGCAGCCAGTGGGATTGTTCATCAGTTTAATTTCTGATCCTTTCAGTGGTGTGATTTTGAGCAGTGCCTGTTCGCTTACCTGGATGCCTGAGGAAGTGATAGTGATATTAAACAGCTCAGGCAGTACGTTGGAAATGTGTTCCTCTGGTGTGTGACTGGTGGTATCTGCTTGGGCAGCATCATGTAGGTAAGATTAGCTAGATGCATGACATCTGCATTATATTTCATTTCATGATGTGAGAGGGTTGAGTTTACGATTTTATTTAACGCTTTGGTGAGTGGGACACGGCCAGGAATGGTGCTCTTTCATCAGCAGCACGGGGAGAAAAGGAGGGAGGGAGAAAAAGCAATGGGTTTGGAAGCCAGTCTCAATATTTCACTCTTCCCCCCTCGCAAAGGGGATGCACATTTTATAGAGCTTAAATGAGTTTGCTGGGAAATAAGTGAACGGTGCTTTGCAGAGAGTGCTTCCTTGGCATCAGCGTGAGTCATGCATGGAGTCACAGAAACTTGTCCCTGTTAACTGCAGTGATTCCCAGAGAGGGGGAATATCACAAATGGGACAGCTGCAATTATCTGGAGAGATTTCCCACCCTGGCCCTAGCTTTAGTTTCTTTTCAGAAATATGTCCTCTGTCTGCCTGAAAAAATGACAGTTAATCCTTGTCCTAAACGTAATAATAATAATAATAATAATCTAGTTTCTTCTCCACTCATGTGCACAGAGCACCTATGTCTACACAGGCTCATTTCTCTGAAGGTGTTTGTTGTCTTTCTCCTTCCTTTCTGCTGCATTTACTTGGGATCAGAAGCTGGGATTGGTTCTATTCCATGCTATTGAGGATGATCTTGGGCAGCACTGGAGGAAGGAAGGCAAACAGGGTAATTCTCTGGCATGCAGGGGTGACAGCTGTTACTGCTAAAGAGTCTGTGTATTAAAAGCAAGATATCCACTGCAGACAAGACCAGAACTGAACTAATGTGGAGCTCTGTAAAGTCACAGAGTGTTTGGAGTGTTTGGTTTGGAGCATTTAGGCAAGGATCTAACTTTTTCATTCACAATATAGGTTCAGATTCCTAAAACACCCAATCAATCATTAAACATAAATCACCTGGATACTTCTCAGATTTTGACATCTGTGGCTGCTTTACTTTGAATAGATATCCCAACTTAGGTTGTCTCAAAAAGTTTAAAAGAGAAATAAAATTTGGGAATTATTTAAAAGAAAACAAAAAGCCCAAGAAAATTAAAACTCTGCTCATCTCATTCCTTTTCAGTCTTTTTTTTTCCCTGAAGCCTCTTGTAACCTTTTGTTTTTTCACTGCTTGGGAATTAACAAGATCTCTCAAGAACGATCACTTAGCGTGCAATCTAATTGCAGGCCTTCTGTTTTAAGAGCTGTAAGAGGTTTTAAGACCACTTAAACCAAGTTTTGTATGAGAATTCATGTAATTTCCCCTGCTCTTGGGCAAGGAGGTGCCTTAGGTGGCCTCTAAGACTTCTTCCATTTGCCTTCCTCAGTTCTGTGATTTATGGAGGAGTGACCCATTTCTTTCCCCTGACTGGCTTTAGAGCTCACAATCCTTTTCAAGATGCTGTGATTTCTTACCTCACCCCTTGCAGGTCTGTGTTCCTGCCAGAGTCGTGGAAGAGCTTGGCCTTGGTCACTGGGCTTCAGCACTGCAGGGTGTTTGCTAAAGAGATAAGCAAGTGGAAGAAAAAATACAAACAAGTTAAACACAACAAACTTGCTGGAAAGTACCCATCGACTACTTGATATCTTAAAATCAATTTTCCTCAGTTCTCAGTTGTGTAGTGGGGCATTTTATCTGTTCTTGAGTGATTCTCAGCCAAGCGTTTGTGTCTCTATGGGACCAAGGAGAGCTCTGTGAAGACACTAATTTGGTATGAGAATTATGTTTATTAGCCATGTGTGGTGCTTGAGCTAATAAGCCATCCTTTCATTAGCAGATAGCCTTTTTACTTCTGCACAGTGGCAAATTGAAATAAGGTTGTGCTGTTCAGCTCTGGATCTTAAAACACCTTCATATTTGTGGTTTTTAGGCTTATTGATTCTAAACAACAGCGTAAATCATTTTACAGTGGAGCAAAAGGAAACGTCCAGATTTATTTATTTTCCCAGTGACATATGTCAGTTACCTTATGGAGTTTCCAGACTCCCAAAGATATAATGATTGATTATATTTAGGCAACAGATTTCTTTCAAAACATTGCAGTGTCAGGCATACTAATATTTAAAGGTCCATGTGTTTCTCGTATTTTTCTCTATAGTGTATATGGTTTTAAGTCATAACAGTTGCTTTGGTAAGAGTATAAGGTAATTTTGGAATAAAATTGATCACTTTCTTTTTTTAAAAGAACAAACCACATTTTAATTCCTTTTCTAAGAAAATGAAATTTCTTTTTTAAGAGAATAAAAGGTTAGGAATGATTTTTCTATTCACATTTAAAGCAGATGAATATTTTTCTACTTTAAGCAGGTTGATTTATGGAAGTCTGATAGAATTTTATTTCTAAATGAGCAATTTTTATCTTGTTCTTACCTGTAATAACAAACCTCCTGCAACACAGAGCTTTCATGTCCATATTAATGTGCTGTGAGCTCAGCCCTTGCTTTGCACCCAATGTTCAGTAAAGGTAACACAAACTTAATTCACATCTTTGATTGCAGTTTGTGAAGCTGGGTACCAGCAACAACATTGCCCCTCTCCCTTCTATACTTGCCCAGACTTACCCTGGAATTTGCAAGCACTCAGGCAGTTGGCCCAGCTGCACTTCCTTGTGGCAACCCTTCTCTGCCAGGTGTAGCAAAGGTAAGTAGTTTAAAAATGCCTTGGAAATGTCTGTACCAGCTGTAGGTGCACTTTCCAGCTACAGCACATGCACATCTTTCCCTAATTTTGTTTTCTTGTTCTGATTCTAAGATGGTGGAGAGTGAAAAAGTGTGGATGCTTTTTTTTACGGGGCAAAGACAACACTTTTAAAAGTAGGGATCTCATCTGTGTGTGGGGGGTGCACTGATGAATCTAAACCAGTTCACATGAAAGCTGGTTTTGTTCATTTAAAGGCTCAGATGCTCACAGATTTGTAGGTGAATTCTTACTACACCACCAGTCACTGGCTGTGGCCCAACTACATGCAGACTGCTTTTGGTGAGTTAATTCATTTGCTGTTCTTACTGAGGATGTCAGAAATGCTAAGCAGGCCTACTCTACTACTTATTTTGGCTGTAGCACAGCTTAAAAGCAGCAGTCTATAGCTCTGTTGCTTTGCATTTTTCTGCTTGTGGGTTTCTGAGATGACAGATGTGCAGGAGTCTCAGAGAAAGTGCCTTGCTCATGGTCTAACTCAGTTTTTTTATGTGATGTACAAGTGGTCTGCTTGTATTTGTCAAATATATGCAGCAGTTTAGTGAAGGCAAAGGATCATGTCCATACTTTCAGGTAAGCCATGCACTCTTAAACCATACAGTGTTGGGAGATTTTCTTGTAAAGTAAGTGGAACCTGGATTTAGCAACAGCCTGAACGAATCTGTGTGCTGCCTAACATTTGTACCAGGCATGAGTTTAACTTACACTGCCCCTTTTGGTGTCCTGCTGTATCCCTTTCTAAGCAGAGCATGGTCATGATCCTTTTGTAATTCAGAATATCCCTTCCCATCAGTGGCAGAATCTCCTAATTCCAAGACACATCTTTACAACAGGATGTGAGCTGGAGGAGGTTGAAGAATCTAACCTGTACTTAGGCATGGTTGTACCAATGGATCTGTGTCAGTCACAGCCTCTGGCATAGCTGTGGGGCTTTGTAGCTGGACACGAAGTTGGAACACCCAACTGAATATTGCAGCAGATTTCTGCAAAACATGATCAGGAGCAAGATGGAACTGGGCTCCAACACTGCTATTTTGCACTGATACAAGCAAAAAAAAAAAAGTGTTTTATGTTTACTTTGATGGCGTGATGGGATTAGTGCCAGACTGCAATATCAGAGAGCCATAGGCATCTCTTTAACCCCATCCTGCCAACTTTCAGTGTCCCTGGTTACTTTTTTCTTAGTTAAAAAATGAATGAACCCTCTGAGAAGCAGATTTCAAACACTGCCTTTCTTTCTCTCTTCCTGTAGACAAACCTGAGCTGACTGTTTAACCAAATGTTGCCTTTGTTCTATGCATATGCCAGGAAGAATTTTCTGATGCAGCTGTTAACATGTTCTCACATTTCTGTAGTTTCCCTCCTGAACAAATGTATTCCTGTTCACTAAAATCTTCTCCTGGCTTCCCATTTTGTATTTTCAAGGACACAGAGGTAAGTGTTTGTCCGGTTTTTCTTTTGTTCTCTCTTGTTCTCCTGAAAGGAAGGATTGTCAGTTCTTTGTACCACTGCAATGCTACTTCTGGTGCTGCCAGAAAGAAACAGAAAGGTGAATTGAAAGGTACCTGTAGAGTTTGGGTGGTCACTGTGAATGGATTTTCCAGTTGAAATGTCACACTGATCTTTTGGGTTAAAGATTTTTCTTCAAGTGTGTGATGAGGTCGGAATTCTGCAGGCAGCATTTGTTAAGAGCTGCTGTTAACCTTTGCTGCTTCTGCCCAGTGCAGGACTGTCATGTCATTTAAAACAACATTAATTCTCCCTAGTGTATCACGAGTACTTTCCTCTTACCTCCTGACTCCTTCTACCCCTCCTGTTAATGCAGTAGATGTTTTTATTTCACTATGCAGTGCTTTCCAAATCACTGGTTTTGTTACTTGGTAGCTGCTAAAAAACCTGGAATTTCTAACACTGCTTCTGGCTTTTCATAAACACATTCTCAGAGACACTTGGGTGTCACCATATTCATTATGTTTTTGGTGAATAACATAAATAATAACTATGGAGTCTTTGTTGCAATATTTATTTTGAAAGGAAAATATAATTAAAAGGAAAGGTACAAAGAAATACTAAGAAAAGAGGAATATTTCATAACATGTGTGTCTGCATCTATTTTTATCCCTAGTCAATGTGGAAAAATATTTGTCATTCCTGGTCACAGGTATGTAGCTATTTTGGCATTTGTGTGCACCTGTAGTACAGGAAGAAACTTGCTTTCCATTTCAGTGCTAGAAAAACAGTTATTGATCACAGAGTGAGTGAGACTTTAGATGATAATAGAAATCTGTAAAACTGAATGATGAAGATAGGCCAAAAGGATATTTTGAGATAAAGGATGAAAATAGGCTTTCAGAAAAGCATCCAGTTATTTTTTCTGGCTAATTTCAACACTGCCTGGATATGAATTGTCAGCCATGTGCTGGGCTGCATCAAAATCAGTGAGAGTAGAAAGTTGAGGGCTGTGGTTCTCCCCCTCTGCTCCCCCTCTGTGAGACTCCACTGGCAGTGTTGCTCTGGGGTCCCAACATGTAGAGGACATAGAGATGCTGGAGTGAGCCCAGAGCCACAGGGATACTCTGGGGGCTGGAGCTCCTCTGGTCTTTAGCTAGGCTGGGGGAGCTGGGGGTGTTATTGGAGAAGGCTCCAGAGAGAGCTCAGAGCCCCTTCCAGTTCCTAAAGAGGCTCCAGGAGAGCTGGGGAGGGACTGGGGGCAAGGACTGGAGGGACAGGACACAGGGAATGGCTTCCCTGGGATTTTAGGAGAGGATTTTAGGATGGGATTTTAGGAAGGAATTTTTCCCTGTGAGAGAGGTGAGTCCCTGGCACAGGATGCCCAGAGCAGATGTGTCTGCCCCTGGATCCCTGGAATGCCCAAGGCCAGGTTGGACACTGGGGCTGGGAGCAGCCTGGGACAGTGGGAGGTGTCCCTGCCATGGCAGGGGTGGCACTGGATGGGCTTTAAGATGCCTCCCAGACCAAACTATTCTGGGATTCCGTGTTTCTCTGTATGAAAGTTTTTTAGTCATCTCTTTGAACTAGTTTTGCGCTTGACCTATTTGAAAATTTGGTCTGAAGCCAAAATCAAGTAGATTTATTAAAAACACAAGAGTTTTATAATTCTGTTTATAAATTCTGAAATGTCAATACCTAAAGTAAATTTGCAAACAGTGAAAACTTTGAATAGGTCCTTGTCTTCTTTTTCCAGCTGATTTTAGCAAGACTGACTTTAGGAATGAATTATTATCCATGATGATGATGATGGTGATGATGATTATCCATTGGTCTGGCCCTCTCAGTTGTTTCCTGTGGTCTTATGCAGCCCTGTGCATTCCCAAGTAAATATGAGCCATATCTCCTATGCACTTAATTTTAGTGAAGAAGGAAAACAGATACAGTGTTTGAAATTCCAACTAGATCCACCATATTGATCCAGGTAAAACCTGGTGATTAAGAGCGCAGTTCACTGTCCTTTCTCAGATTCTCAATTCTGACTTTATTGCTGATTTCTAAAATGATATTAAAGTCAGAATAATGTAAAAAAAAAAAAGCTTTTCTCATGTGCTGTCTCTCCAAAAAATGAAGTACAAAATTGTGAAGCTTCAGACTTTTGTACGGTTTCAGGGTTGTAAAGTTGTTTGAAAAGTTTTTCTGGAAATCTTTATATTGAGTACTTTTCCTGGTGGGTATAGCATGATGGACCACAAAGTCAAAAGTGTATAGATGTTACTGCTTCTGTTTTTAAAAAAATTTCAGCGTAGGTTTGGTGGTTTGTTATTTTTTTCTTTCTTTTTATGAAGATATTTGCATATTTTCTTTTTACGAAGATATTCTACGAAGATATTCGTGTCATGCAAAAGCACATCACAAGTTTGTACAAGTACCCAAAATAGATAGAAGGCTTGCTTGGAGGTGTAGATAGGTATGTGCAAGGGAGTACAAATGCACATAATATTCCTTTACAGTTTAAAATGACAACTCTAGATCCATATGTTAGGTGTACGTTACTTTCTCATGCTGTTAACTTTCTTCTACCATAGAAATCACAAATGGGTATTCAGTTGAACCATTAAAAAATAACATTTTTCTTTTTATCATCTTGTGCTGATTCTGGCTCTCTTGGAATCATATTCTGTTTGGTTTTTTTCCTTGTCCTACCCATATTTTACGTCTAAAAATGGTGAAAGAGACAGTAGAACAGAAGTGAGTGAGGAGTAAGAACTATGGAACAAGTTACTGGAAAGAAGATAGAGAGAAAGGGAGATAAATGAGCTAGAGAGATACAGTTTTGAAATCTATTAAATATAGATGCAGCTGTGATGAAGACTAAATAAAAAGCTGACACTTAAACTGGCTCAGCAGGCTACAGGACAGCTCATTTTTGATCCTAGATGTGACATACTTTCTAAAGTCTGGAGATGAACTGCTGTGCAATTTAATTTTTTTCTGTAATGGTTTCTTTCAAGGTTGCTCAGGGTCTTATGTAGAAGTCTCTTGGTTGGTATGTCATGCTTTTAGATAATACTGAATGGCTGGAGTTGGACTTCAATGATTCTTGTGGCTCCCATCCAACTCAGGATATTCTATGATTTTGTAAATTTTCACTGTCTTTGAAAGTGGAGGTATGAAAAACAAATTACAGAATTATGATAATGAATGCAACCTATTCCTATTTTATTAACAAGAAAAGAAGAAAAGAAATTGAAGGTCAGAGAAGTAAAATGACTTTTTTCCCCATTGGTTAAAAGGAATGTTTTACCTAGTGTTTATTCTCATGCTGCCGTGTTGAAAGATTAATTCTCTTAAATTAAGGCTCAATTCTTAAGTGGTATGATTAAAAAAGAATTGAACAAAGAATCTCTTGACATCCAGACCTCTCTTTGGATTGTTTTGATTTTCAGTATTACCTTTTCATCCCAGTGTACCTAAAAACTCTCAGATCTCAGATGTTTTGCTTGCAAAGTGTGTTTTCACCTTAAACGAAAATTCCTAGTGTTAGTCATGCATTATCACATCCTAATCAGGGAGTATTGTGAAAGATGTGCTGAGGTGTTATTTTTATTTGTTTTTTATTTTTAAAATATAGAGATAAGGTTTTATGTTAATTTATCAGTCGTTGCAAGTATATTGAAGTCCTGCTATGATGGTATGTGATTGCTTAGTAGTCCTGTCAGGTATGAAGTGAATGAAAACCATGAATGACTTATTTCCTTTGTGATGCAGTTTTTCCCCCAAAAAAGAACATGTTTCTCAAATCCATATATATGAATATATGTGTGTGTATATCTATATATAAAGTATTTAGAGAAATATACACTGCTTTCATAGTGCACGTGGGTCTAAGCCATGTGTCAAATCAAACATTACAGCAAAATATCTATTTTCATTAGGTTAATGAAATGCTGCATCATATCCTGCTATTAGGAGAGTAATGTTCCCTAAAGTAAAAATAAAGTTCATGCTTGTTGGTATTTTGATGGGGATTTATCAGGCAAAGTTCTCTGAACTAGTGTATGAAATTGATGTCTGCCTGACTGAAGAGGGCAGTGGTGCCTAATGTGACAGAATCTCCTCATTTTCAACCAAATGCATTTTATTTTTCACTAGATTTCCTTTGATAGATAACCTGAAATTCTTCTATTACTCTTTTAAAAATGCTTTATGCAATTACACTCCAGAAAATTGTACTTCTGTACATCATTATCTCATAGGAAATATCAAGGTTTGAACCACTGATGCATCAGCGTTCCTGAGATTGACTGCAAAGTCTGAAATAACTTTAAAGCCCTGCTGATTTTTTCTTGTTTTGCTCTGTATCAGTTATAGACTTCTACTTTTACTTCTTTAGAATTTTTATCAAAATTTCAAATTGTAAGTCAAATAACTGAAGTAATTCTAGACCCACAGTATGAAAACTGATGATTTCATGCCTTTGTTTCTTGAATACCCAAATGTAATTGTCTTATCTTGTTCCCTTAATATCTTTTGATGTAGACACTTAAAACTGCAAACATTCAGAATTATGAAGTGATTCTCAAACACATAACCAGAAAGAATGAAATATGGAAGGAAAGTGGTTTTTTTTCTCTTTAGAAGAATACCTAAGATAGAAGCTTACTTATTGTTGGGAAAAAGAGGATGAATAAGAGCAAAGAAAAACCCTTTCTCCCAGTGTTATTCTCTTGCCAACATTTTGCTACTTACCACCTTTGTATATCAGGCAATTTGCTAGAACTGTTGAGATATTCATTACATTAACTAAAACGTTTTTCTTTGGGTTTCTGTGGAAGTCTTTCAATACATGTGCTTCTTTTGACCCAAGTGATGCATTTTAACTGTAGTACTAACGAGGTGATGGCAGAATATTCTAAATCAATTTGGAAAAGGTTTTTGTCAGATAAGCCAAGTTGGCAACTTGTTTGGAGTTCCTATAATTAAAGCATATATCTTAGCTGAAATTCTGTTTAGCCTGTTGATTATATTTTCAAACAAGTAGCCAAATTGAAAAAAAACCAACAAACCAACAACAACAACAAAATCTTCAGAGATCACACTAAAAATATTGATACCTCCATGAATCATTTCTAATTAGCTGGCCTCATAATGAACTGAGGTTGTTTGGTGCAAGGGTTTTGACAGTGAATGGTCTGTGACTTTTAATTTTACCTTGTGTGGATTTATTTTTTTTCCTGGGGTATAACCTCAGCTGAAAGTGAATTAATGCATGGAGTGCTGTTCCTCTTGTAGGTTGGCCCAGTGATGGCAGGAGAGATCAGACTCATGGAAGGTGGGAACAGAAATATTCCCTGTAGCTGTTGTGTGTTGGTTTTTAATCTGAGGCTCTGAATGTTGTGAAGGGAAGTTTCTTAGCCTTTCTGCAGTTTTCTTGCAGGGAGGGTGGGTGGTGTGTGTTTAAATTCCCCTTGTTTTTTGACAGAACAGATGCATGTCCTTGCAGAAAAATGAATTGGAAAGGGACTGTAAAAATTCATGCTTCTGGTGGGGTTTTTTGCATTGAAACCTAACATACCATTCCAAAGTCCTGAGGTCAAAACATTTGGGTACCCAGGACTAATTTTTATTATTTCTTTTGACTCAAAAATTCAAATAATTAGTGCTTTAACAAGCCATGTTTTGAAAGAAGTATAGCACTTAATCTGTTGTAGAGGAATTTCAGTGTTGTTTGGTGTATGTGTGGATTTGTTTATTTTTGTGATGGACAGTGGATGTGCTCAGTATGCAAAGGAATGGTAATTAAAGAGTAGGATCAGCACGAAAAATGGTTGTATGTAATCCAGAAACTTCACATTCAGGTCACCTGTGATGAGTTTTCCTTTGAACTGTGTTCTTTTTGTTTTTAGAAGAAAAAGTGAAAATGAATGACTTGATGCTTAGAGCTAAAAGTGCATAGCACTTTTAGTCTCTGCTCTGATAAATATACCCATGATAAAGAACCATTACAAATATATCCAGCTTAAGCTGAAGCACCTGCAGTGTTTTGGTTTGGACAAAATAAGCAGAGAAATCCATATGAGAGACACTGAATAGTGAAAAGTGGTTGGGTTTTATTTTGAATCTTTTTTTCATTATTAATCTTCCTCTATACAGGCTTTCCCAACAGCACTATTCTTGGCCACTCACTGCTGCTTCATGGGCTTTCAAAACAACTAATATATTAAATTTTCTATATACTTTGGCTTTTTTCTATTGTCTGTGAAGTGCTTTTGGATGACCCATTGTCTGCAATGGGCAACACTCACCAAAATCCCTGCCTTTGGAATGATTTGTATCTTTCCATGGATGTGGACCATGGATGAATATTTATTGATTTGTAGGAAACCAAGTCTATCAAAAAGGCAGGTGATCCCTTTTTAGGTGGGAAAGCCTTGAAAGACCTGAAGCTTCATGGCAAATTTTGGAGGGAATTGTGCTTCCTTTGGCATGGGAAGCACTGGGAGATCAGCTTCTGTGTGCTGGGAATATCTCATCTCTTTCTGAGGCCCGAGCCTTCTGTCAAAAAGCATTGTTTTTTACTGAGCACTGTTGCCATGGCTCCTAATGAGAGTATGATATCAAATGGCTTTGATGACAGATAGCAAATATGTCCTGCTAATCCACTCCAGGGGCAAACATTTATTTACTGAGAATTTCTTAATCTCTGGAACTAAGTGAATATATTCAGGGACGGCAAATAACTTAAACATGCTGACAGAAGAAATGTGATGAAGATCAGCTCAAAAGAGGGTTTCTGACAGTTTTGCCTGATATTCCTAATGGGTATCTATTGAATACCTAATTGGCTGATAGGTGCATTTCATTCTGCAGTGAGCTGGAGATGTGGAAAAGCAGGTGATAATTGAAATTTTGAGTAGTATTGCTTTTTAGGTGAGAAAGAAAATGTCAGCCTGTGTCTGGGGTCCACTGCTTCTCATTCAGAAGCTTGGTCATCTCCTGAAACCCCCCTGAACATCTGTCAGATATTTTCCCTCAGAAACTGAAACCTGCAGTGTCTACAGAGAAAATGTAAGGGTTTGTATGCATTTTCCTGGAAAGGTCTGCATTTGTGTTTTATATTCTACTGCTTACCCTTATGAGAAGATGATTGGTCTTTGTACATCTTTTTGGATGCTGAAGTTTTGCCTAATGGATAATCTTTAGATCTTGGCTGATAGATTTTGAGAATATCACTAAATCATTCACTGTGTTTTATATCTCTCAGTTATATGAAAAAAACCTGGTGATTTTAGAGTGAAGATTGCATTTTCCACAGTGTTATCTCATTTGAGTGAGCCATAGTAGGATTTAATGGAGCCCAGCTCCATGTACCATCTTCAGTTAGAAGTATAAAGTAGGAAGGAGATTTCTGAGAGGGTGTCTTTATTTACCCTTTCTTTATTCTTCCCAGACATTTTCCAGAGCATTCATAATGATTCTTGGCTTTTTTTTCCCCCTCCTCTTTATCCCAGTAAAAAGAAGAATATCAGGGGGGAAGTCAAGCCACAATAAGTTTGGTGACTGGTTTAACCCTTGCCTTCAGGTCTGTGGGTAAGAACAGCATTAATGTCCCAGCACTTGTTCCTATCCATGCACATGGTGTACTTGTATACACAGTGAGTAGGAAATGGTAGTAGTTATTAAATCCAGTTCTTAGGGAATGATAAATTTTACTATTGTATATGCAATACAAATTCTCTATAAACTCAAAAGCTCTGTATATACTTCTGCAAGAGCATTTTGGACATAAAATGTAGAAGCAAATAAACCTTTTTTTAGGATGGAAAGAACTTTGAGACGGAATTTCCTTCTTTCTCAATATATGTACACCTCAAGTAAATCCATATGCATCTTAAAGCTATAGGAAATCTATAATGTTATTACTTCTGCTTTTCTATACATCTGATCAGTATTTTTTTTTAAATTTTCACTTTGACACATAGATATATATGTATGTTTTCATATATATGGCTTCAAACTGAGAGAGAGGGGATTTAGAGATTGGGAATTAGGAATTGTTTCCTGTGAGGGTGGGCAGGCCCAGCAGTGCCCAGAGCAGCTGTGGCTGCCCCTGGATCCCTGGAATGCCCAAGACCAGGCTGGACACTGGGGCTGGGAGCAGCCTGGGACAGTGGGAGGTGTTGGGATTGGAACTGGATGAGCTTTACCATCACTCCCAACCCAAACTATCCTGGGATTCTGTGATATTTATTTATTATTGCAATGTATACATAAGTGCACTCATATAAATAAAATGCCTTGTTAGTATTTCTGTAAATCTGAATTGTCCTTCGTAAGTACAAGAGGGACATATATTAGACTTTTTATGAATTATTACCATAATCTAATCCTTTTAAATTTCTCCCTGGGTTTTTTCTTTCTCCATTTGTTTTCCCTATATTCCTCTCTTTCAGAGATTTTTTTTTTGCCACTGCAAGTACCCCATAAACAAAATTCATTAATTGAAGAAAGGTAGCGCTACTGAGTTTATCATTAGCAATATCAGAATTTGACAAAATGTCTTCTCAAAAAGAAATTCAGTGTCATGCTATTAATTTTATCTAACTCACCTGTCTATCATTTTCTAACATTGAACTTTATCTTTCATTGAAACAGTCTCTCATTTTTTTTTCTTTCCTTGTTCCCTTTTCTTTTTTCCTTCTGGATTTGAGAAGGATATTGCTGAAATGTTCTTCCTGAATCCTGTCAGCAAATTGTCTTTGGCTTGGATTAGTTTTTCCCTGTCATACCAATGTCAGGAGTCTCACAGAGGTGCAGCATCTTCTGTGGTGTCTGACCTCCTAAGGAGCAAGATCTCAGCACTACACGAGGCACTACAATAAGATACCAAAGACACAGGTCTTTAATTAATTTTATAGTGAATATTATACTCACTTCCGGGCACTGAGGTGCTTCTCTTATGCACAGCTCTTTAAATCTTCACCTTGGTTAATGCATATTATTTCTGTTATGAATTCTTGGAAGATTCTCTGTGGGCCTTCAGAATGTTCTGCTTAGTGTCTTTTGCAATTTACAGGGTTTATTAAATTAAATTTCTCTAAGAAATGTCCAGGGTCTCTCAATTCCCAGAACATCCCCTCTACTAGTTACCTTTGGGACTGGATTTGAGCTTTTTTATTTGTCTTTTATTTCCCAGTATTTAGCTACCAAATGTCTCACTTTTATGTAAACACTGATTTCTTTTCCTCATTTTTTTTTCATTTTTTAAAAAGAGAATCTATTAGGAAGAGCATAAATGTGGAATTTTTTTTGTTTGTTTTTAAAAAAATAAGGCACTAGGAATGGTGACTATTCCACTGCTCTCTAGCCCTACAGAACTTTTTTCTTCTGTAAGCATAAGTTCATCATAATTTTGAGTTGTTTTCCTGGGCAGTCATACATTTTTTACGAGAGCTCAAATGCAATGTGTAAATGTTGTTCTATACCAGTTATAGCGTTCCTGAAAAAGGAGATGAAAGGGGTTTTGAAATGAAGGCTGAAAAGGAATATGAATGATGGAAGATGAGGTATTCAGTGAATAAATGAGTGGAGGAGATGGTTGGAAGGGAAACTAAAATAAAAATGACAAATGAGAGGAAAATAGGAAGGGTAAACCAGAATGAAAAAATACTTGTGCTGTTGAAAGCCTTCACTTGGAGGCTTAAAATATTCACCTGCCAGATGTTTTTAATAGGTGGGACCTGCTCTACTACAAAAGCTTGGTATGTTCAGAAAAGATATGTGAGCTGAGGTGCCTCTGCTGGGAATTTGGTGTGGCTTGGGCAGTAAGCACAGTAGGAGTTTGAGCTTTAAATACACCATTGTCCCTGAATTTCTGTTCATCCTGGGCTTATCCGAAGTTCCTCTGGAAAATTTGGGGTGTGTATAAGAGAAGGCATTATTTCTTAACTTATTAAAACCTTTTCAAAACGCATAACAATTAATAAATTAAATAAATAAATATTTAAATAAATTAAATATTTCTAAAATATTAAATATTTAATAAATAAAGTTAATAATTAATAATTTAAAAAATTAACTTAGAAGCTCCATAGGCATTCATTAAGACCTTTGCATCAGTGCTAATTGCAAAGCAGGTACCTTATTATCCACTTTCAGCCTTTTACTTATTCAGAGCTTTTTTTTTTTTTTTTAATATAGTTGCTTCAAAGCTTTTTCCACTGCAGCACTGGAAAGGTATGAAGTTTGTCTTAATTTGCTGAAGTTGTGTTAGTGAACAGTGGAGCTAAGTGGAAATCATATTTTGACAGTGTATAAGTCTATCTTTTTACCCAATTAGAATATTTTTCTGTCTTTTACAGCCATAAGCGCAAGCTCTACTGCTCTACATGCCCTCATTAAAAACTGAGGAGAAAATCAATACATCACAGCAACATTAATTGGCAGGGTTTTTAAAAACCAAATCGCTACCAGTTTTGATAAATGTATTTTACTCAGCTTCTGTTCTGTTGGAGAAATAACATTTTAAGTAATACAAATGCAGTGCTCTTAGTAGTGTTTCTTGAAGAGAGGAGAGAGTTGCAGTACTGCAGCTGGATTTTCAGGAAATCCTGAGCAGTCACACACATCCAGTAAGGCTTTTAAAATTCTTGTCTCATCAGAGACATGCAGAATTTGAAACATCCAGAATGAATTCTAAATTGTGAAGTATTTCTCATAAACTGTAGTGTTAGTAAGTTACACTGTATAATAAATATGTACAGTATAAGAAATGAGACCCTGCATGTTTGTGGCAAAACTCCTTCAGTGTTCAAAAACTACATTTTCTCTTAGGGACAGCTTTATTATATGGACACTTTTTTCTCTTTTTTCTTTTTTTCCTCTTCTTTTCTCCTCTTCTTTTCCTCTTCTTTTCCCTTTCCCTTTCCCTTTCCCTTTCCCTTTCCCTTTCCCTTTCCCTTTCCCTTTCCCTTTCCCACTGCCCCCGACTTCATGGTAAAGACACTGTTAACCTGGTGCTGCCCTTCTCTTAATCCTGACATCGANGCCTGTGCATTTGTGTGGGTATGAATGGATCATAAAGAATTACCAGATTAATAATAATAATATTGATAAAGCTGACACACAGCTCTTAGTTGCATAGTGCTTTAGTAGTTATTTATATCTAAGCAGAGACTTGTGTGATCAAGTGACTTCAGGAACAAATAGTAACTTAATTTCTTTGGGAGTTTGTTGGATTCCTTTCGCTGCCTTGGGTGAACAGCAGATTCTGAGTTTGCAAGGCTCAAGCCAAAAACCATTGATGTGTCTGAAAGTTTAAGAGAAAGGTTCTTAAACAAGGGCACAGCCATGTGTTTCATTTAGGCAACTGTCAGGGCATTTGCTGACATATCACAGTTTGTACTCAGTCTGTACGTGGAAAACAAATGCCTGACCTTTATATGTATTTTATGATTCTTTGCTGTTCCACAGAGTATTAGTTAAATGGCTTAGTTGTACAGTATCTGTTGTTTTATGCTGATTGCAATGGAAATAAGGAATGAAAGAAAATTAAACGTTTTTTTCCGGGAACTTTGAATTTCACATAATTATTTCTAGTTAAAATATATGGACTAGGACTATGCATGGCTCACAAAATTTAGGTAGGCATTTGCAAACCTCCTCCTTCTTAATTTGCTCTTCTTCCAAGCAGCAGTTTCAGTTGGGATCATTGGTACAATTGATCCAGATGATATCCAGGTGTATATTTGGGTACATTCCCCTTTAACCCACCTGGCCAAAGGTCAGCAGAAATCAGTATTTCTCATTTTGGGTTATGAATGAGAAAGGGATGGAAAATGGGTGGAAGGTGGTCTCTGCCTGCAAAAGGATTGTAAATAAAGCATCACCTGTGGATCCATATAGATAAATAAACATTCCCACATGCAGTCACCTGTTTCTTCCATTTCCCCTATTGCAGAGCCCCCAGACTATATTCCATTTCCACGTTGAATCCAAGAGCTGCAATATTCAGTCCTTTTTAAATGTGTTATGAAAGCTGTGAATAGTCTTCTTCGTTCTTTTTCTTTATAAACAACTCCTGATGTACTTGTGCTTTTATAAATGAGATCTTAATTCTGATGTTGGATGCATTGAAGGAATGTGTAAAATAAAAAGTCCTGAGTTCACAGGACTATCTTATACTGTCTTCAATCAAAATAACCTGTTCTGTTATGGCACAGGGTGTGTTTCTCTGCCCAAAAAACCCACATGTGCAGCTAAAACTTAAGATTTTTTGCTGGGAGCACAGCCTGGTATCTGAGCAATTCCATTCTACATACTTCCTGAACATTTAAGAGTAAACTATAAAAATTTGAGGTATATAAATCTGCCAAGTGTATTCCATAGCTGTAATCTTTCTTTGAAAGAAATCCTCACATATACATCTGCTGCTTTTAAATACCACACTTTAAAAACACAGTAAAAACTATAACATCAGTAGACTGATGATGTGCAGTAGATACAGCAGATGTTTGTAGTGTTTTGCCTAAAGCTAGAGGATAGCCCATGTACAGAAATGTGACTCAGTGTATTTTTAACTGATTTATACTTTATTACAAGCAAGTCTATTGCCCAAGAGATGTATACTTCACAGCACTTACAGAAATAAACATCGTTAAGAGATTATGCTCTTTCAAACCCCTCTCCTTTCATGTCTAAGAAAGATATATTTAGACAAAATCACACTGAAATATTTAAACATACTTAAACAGAATTACATATTTCTGCCGTCTGGATAAGCTTTTTAAAAAATTCAGCATCTCTCCAGATTCCTTCATCCTGGGACTGGTGGCAATTGCTCGTGGAGGAGAATCCCTGTTTAATGAGGCTGGTCTGAAGCACCTGAGGGTGGCACCACAGCTTGGTCTGCAGTGGCCCCAGGGGCCAGGAGGGAGGGTGGCTCTGGCCACCTCAGGGAGTGGTCAGGTGTGCATCCAGGGCATTTTGTCACTGTGTCTTTGAGTTTCATAAAGAATCCAGAAATCAAAAACAGGGCAGTCATAGCTGTTTTTCTTTACAGGCAGTATTATTTAGTATTTAGCAGTATTTATTAGGTGGTAGTACAAGGGGGTTTGTGGAAAGACATTACCATAGCAGTAATTCCAGGGTGTAGTTATTAGTGCAGATTGCATTAGCTGTGCAATGGAGTTCCATGCAGATGAGACATAAATACCCACAAACTCCTGGTACCAGGAAATGGAAAGAAGATAAAGTGCCACAAACAATGGCTCTTTATTTCTCCAGGTTCTTTTAAAGTACCAATATATAAGTACTTTACAAGATGAGGATTGCAAAACAGATTCTGTTCTTGATGATTGTTTTATCTGCCAAAGAATTATGCCTGGTTTATGCTTTCTTTGCTAGCACAGGTTATTTCCAGAGGAAGCTTGTCTGCTATCAACTTCTGCAGAGACATAAGAAATGCTCATGAGTGTAAATGCATTCCAGATACCAGGGATGTTTCTTGTTTTGTTTCAGTCTGGTTTTTTGCTCTTGGGTTTTGGTTTGTTTGTTTGTTTTTCACAGAAGATGGTAGTTTAGGACTATACAGAGAGTTTTCCTGTGGTTTTGCAGAAGGTTGCACAATATGGTTTGATTTTCCCAAGTCACCAGGACTTACAAGATGAGGGTTGTCCATATTGTCCAAAATCACAACCTGCAAAATAAGTATGCCATTGTTATTTTTTTAATTAAATATATTGATTTTGTTTATAAAAAGAGAAAAATTGTACACTGGGTAATGCCAGCTAGACATCATTTAAGGCTCATCAGGAAGGCTTATTTTCTTGGAAAAATTCTGGCTATCAAAAATTAAAACATGAGCACCAAAGTATATTTTCTCATTTCAGCAATATGGAATTTAACACTTCGCATATTTGTTGGCTGCAACAACAAATAGCCTGGGGCTATTTATTGCTGAAAAAATTTTTCTTAAGGAAGTGTCTATTTAATTTTTGAGATTACCAGATTTGTTCTCTGCCAAAGTTTCATTTGGGTGACATATATATTTTAATTAGAGGAAAATATTTTTCCCTCCTAACAGTAATTGAAGTTAGATGTAGGAAATTATTTAAAAATTGAAGAGTAAATAGAAGAATACAGTAAGTTATGGTATGCTAAGTTCACGTGTTCACATGCTCAACTTTTCAATTTATATATATTCTACTTGTTTCAAAATAGAAAAGGCACAAAAAGAAAAATCCTTACTTAAGGAAATAAATGTAAAGGCTGTTAGTAGGTTTTAATTTTGGAGAAGCTGTTTTTCAATAATACAGACTTTTAAAAATCAGCCGTAGTTATCTAAAACCTAATAAGGTTTTAGAGTGACCAGAAGAGGAATATACTGAAAATACCCAAATAAAGTTTTAAAAATGTGACAGTGAAAGAATACTTCAGGCATAATACACAGCACATGAAGACCTGAAGGCCAGGACAGAAATTTATTCTTTCCCAGAGCAGTGAGGGATGTACAGATCAGATTCATGTGCTTGCTGAAGGAAGTTGTTTACTCCATGACTAAGAACCCCTTTCAAGTCCAATGAAATGATGAGAAAATACACTTGCTGCATTTTGGTGCTCCTTTTTCATTTCATTTTTCCTTTCCTTTCATACTTTTTTTTCCTCCCCAGCTTTTTGAAGACGTGAAGGTTAACCTTTATATCTGGCCTAGACTGGTTTCTTTCATACCCAGGTTTAGGATGGCTATCCCTCCCTAGGGATACTCATTCTAATCAGAAATGAGAGACATCATCCATTCTTGTTAGAAACTCATTTTCCATCTCCTTTAAGAGTGGGAAGATGTTGCTTAATTACTGTGTTTCACAAAGACCCTTTGGTGCAGACCAAGGGCTGCGATGCTGAAATGGTGCAGCTAATAATCCAAGATTTTGAGACACTGCAGATACTCCTCCCAGATTACACAGAATCCTCTCAAGCTTTTATTAAATAATAGGATAATTTGGTGGCTAATGCCAGTGGTCTCACTGGCAGCAGAGAATTCAGCTGGGCTGAGGGATCAGGTGAGCAGCATGGAGTGTGGCTGTGTGCCAGGTTGTCCAAGCTGATGGATATGGATATGGATATGGATATGGATATGGTGATTTCACCAGAGAGACATCTCACCTCAGGGGACTGTGAGAACAGAGAAGAATGAAACTGGAAATGGGCTGCAGTCAAGTGTTAGTTGGTGTTCTTCCTGCAGAAGTTCAGGGAGGTCTTTGCCTGGATCTAACCTTAAGAAGAGACCTTAAGAATTTGAGTAATTTTTTAACTTTTGAACCAAAACAGTAACGAGTGACTATCGCTGGTGTTAAATGTGTTTCTGACAATATCAATGCAATCTGAGTTAAATCAAGGAAACAACAAAGCTTGTCCTCGATTGCACGAAGACACAAGTCTGCAGAATCCACGCCTTGCCGCTGCCACTGAAGGTTTTAGGGGGAAAGAATTATGAACACAGATTTCTTGTTTCCTTTCAGTCCAAGACAAAAATGTTTATTTTCACAAATCTTTAAGAAAGTGAAGTAGCTGAAATAAATTCTGAGAAGAATTTGCCAAATGAGGAAGCCGAAGCAGGTCAGTGCTTTTAAACAGTATTGTAATGACAGACTCTCAAATAGAAATTTGTTCAATACCCTATTCTGTTTGTTCTGATTTAAACCCTGATGCCCATTTCCCTGGAGAACTTTCAGGATAAAAAGCATTTTAAAGTATAATTTTGTCATTTGAAGCCAATTCAGACTGAATGAAAGACTGAAAAGTCACTACAGAGAACCTCTCTGACCCTCCAATAAGTGCTCTAATCACCCAGTCTATGAATTGCATCACTCTCTCTGCTCCAAATAAATGGCAAAATTCTTTTGGATTCTGTAGGGATATGGTGCTTTATTCCTAACCTTTTCACTGATTAAAACCAGTGAAAGTGTTAAGCAGCATCAAGGGTTTGTATGAATTTGATTGAAAATGGGGTGCAAGAGAGCACTGGGTGATTGAAATTATTCAGTGTTTAAAAATCAGGTATCAAGAGTAGTCACAGTTCTGTTCAGAGCATCTTTCACAAAGTACAAGAAATTTAAATTAAATTAATAATCAGTTAATAATACTGTCTAGAAAGTAGGACTGTCTCTATTCCATATGTCTTGAAATTCATTAAACAATGGGAGATGCTTTACTCCTCTACTCAGATAATTTGATGATGATATAAAACCCATAGAAAACTGAATCTGCAGGAATGATCCTCAAATTACTCTTTCCAGATGTAACTGTCACCCCTTTCCCCAAGAAAAAGAGAATGAGAAATCTCCCATGCCTCGAGGTAGAAAATGCCATCTCTCTCTGAATCAACAATCAGGAACTGGTTTTAGCCTTACATACCAATCAAAATCATAATGTGCTGTTGGAGTAGTAGAAGAAACTGAAAAATGAGAAAATAATGCATTTGTGGTCCAAAGGTTTCTCTGACAGAGGTACCAGAGAAACTGGTGAATTTTCTAGTGCTGAAAAACTCCCTGTCAAGCAGATATTTTGTGTTGGTTTAGCCAGTGATTATGAAAACTTCCAGTTTGTCTGTGAATCAGTCACAGCTCTGAGGGAGATTTCTTGACAGTCAAAGACTTGACTGTTTTAGTTGTCAGCAGAGAGAATCATTAAATTCACTGGATAGATACACAGTGGTATTAATGTGAGACAAATCATGTTATACCTTGGGGACTGGTGCCCAGTGGAGCTTCAGAGTAAGGAATTCCCCAAATCCAGAAGGAAATGTGGGAGAAACTCCTGCTATTTTAAAGAGAACTAAAAATCAGAAGTACTGCTTGACATCTACACAACAATGACTTGTGATGCAGAAAGACATTCAATATTTTTATAAAATTACTTTTCTTTTTTTTCCCCAGAAATCCTTCCAGCCAAATAAGTTATACTTTCTCATTTTGATTCTTTGATAGATCATTGACCACTGGTCTTTTACAATGATAAAATATTACGAGTGACAAAATTTTAGGTGATTTAGTATATTTAGATATACTCACCTTATTTAAGTATTAATTTCTGCAGCATTGGCAGATAATAGACTTTTGCTCCCATATAATCTTCATTGCCAGACCATTTAAACTCCCCAGGAGCTACTTTTATTTTCATGGTGTACAAGACAAATTACTACAATCAAAGCAGTAAACCAATTACATTATGCATATATATGAAAGCAGTTGAAGATATCCAAATAAACGTTTAAACTTTTTCTTTCATTTGGTAGTTAAGATTCTGGAAGTGGCAGAAGAGAAGGTTTCTACTGAATAGCATACAAGTAAAATAAGTTTCAGTTTCAGTCCTGTCTATCGAATTATTAACTTTTATTCTGTCTTTATTTTTACTTGTTTTAAAATTTTATATAATCTTTGCAACACGGAAAGAACTTCAAAACTTTTGAGATTCCAACTTACATAACCCCCCAAATGCTGATTATGGGCAAGAAAGGAAAATTTGGAACTTGGCCCAAAACAATGGTTTAAATGCCTGAAGAAAAGTCACAGATACTCTGAGTTTCTCATTATAATAGTTAGTGTTCATCCCTTTTTAATGTCTGTCTGGATAGGGGAGGAAAGAGAGGGCAGAAATAAAGGGGAAAAGGTAGGCAGCTTTTGAGCCAGTGTTTTAAAGTCAGTTCTCAGCACCTGTTTCCAGGCCAAAAAATTATGTTTTTGCTATGCTACTTTAATTTTCATCTGTTTCTTATATGGTTTTTGTTCCTTTATTATTAAAATGATTTCTTCCCCAAAAATTTAAAAATACTATGTTAGATAGAGGAAAAGCTTATGTTTGAATGAGTGAGGACTGTTCAAGGCCTCTAGCTTTGATATCAAAATCTTCAAAATGAGAGGAAAATATTTTGTAAAAAATGGCATCATTTTCACAAACAAAATGTTTTTATGCCTTATTCTTTTTTTAAATTCTAAAAATCTTAACCTCCGCATCTTATGGCAGCAAGCTTGGTATCATAATTTTTTACTATATTGAGAGAATAATATATTCTCTTCTTTTAAATTTAGTATCTTTTAACTTTTTCCAAAGCCACATGCTACTAGCATTTATTATTTTGGGTACTGATCCACATGCATACTTTCCAAAGTGTTACTGTGGTAAATACCTCGTGCTGTGTAAATCTTGCATGGTACAGTGCTAGTTACTGAGCAATTAATACAAAACTTCCTTTCCTTTTCTTGTCAGTGGAATTCTATTATAAGTACATTGTGACAAAAAGCAAAACCCAAAATGCATTCCTTTTTATGAAGAAACACAAGTTTCTCACATTATCTCTAAAATTAGTTGAAGTGCAACCTCATGACCCTTGAGCCATCCTTTAGACAGGCTGAATTTAAATCACTGGGTGATTGAAAAAAGCCATGTATCCAACAATGGGTGCTATTTTTCACTAGAGGATTGGAAATAATTAAAACATATTTAACTTTTTATTTCTGTTAGTGTAATATATACTGTATACAAAAAAAAGTGTAATAACTTTTCAGCTATTCCAGAGGCAGCATCTGTGGCCGTGGCTTCCTTGAGCTATCATAAATTATATATACTTAATCACCTAGTCTAGGGAACTTTTTTTTCCCCCCAAGGTAGGACTCTGAATGGAAATGAAGTTGTTCAGTAAGTTTCTCTTTAGTTTTGTGGTGGGGTTTTTTTGGTTTGGTTTTTGTGTTTTTTTGGTGTTTTTGATTGTTTGTTTGGGTTTTATTTTTGGTGTGGATTTTTTTGTGTGGTTCTTTTTTTTAATCTGTTTTTTTTGTCTTTTACAGTTAAGTGCTTGTGTTTTTTTTTACAGTGAACTGAAAAGCACAGTCCTTTCTATTATGTGTACCTAGCCTAGTGTTGTTCAAATCTGGGAGTGATAGATGTACTGTTTATAGCAAGATCAAGGAGTAAAGCAGGATGTTGTTAAAAGAAACCACCACAATACAGGGAAGACCTCTCAAACTGTAGAATACTGGGAAAGGAGTTGGCTGCAGCAGAATATCTAGAGACTGGTGAGGTAGAAAAAGGAAAATATTTGGTCCTCAGTGGAAGCCAAGTCCCTGTACTGAATTGGTCTTTGTACCTCTTGTGTTTCACATTTCTTCATTTCTGGCTGACATCAGGTAAGAAAACATAAATTAACTGTTGCCCACTGAAAATACAGCAGGTACATCCAATTTTGTGCTTTTTAAATGGTGCCAGGCCCTTGGTCATGAGACAAAGGACTGAAGTAGAAGACAAATTGTTACAGGTGTTTTTCTTAGAGCAGCCTTTTATGGCCATGGGATGTGCAAAGGATGGGATCTTCAAGCTCAGGGGTTTTTCTGGTAAAGGAATCCTAAGTGAATACTGTGAAAGCGGGCAGAAAAATGGAGAGGCAGAGGATGACTGTAACAAACTGATATTGGGAGAAATGTGCTCCATCAGAAGAGCAGGTTTGTCTCATCCTCCCCTCTTGATGCTCCCCTGCCATCACATCAACCTTGTGCTTCACCAGCCCTGATTGCTGTTCCTCTCTGGGAGCATCAATTGGCCACAGAAATCCTCAGCTGCCACTTATTCCCACATCAGAGTAAAAACAGTTGCTGCAGGAGCAATGCTCCATTTATCTTTACAAATCAAGTAGAGTGTTCATGCAACTCCAGTCTAATCCTGTTTCTCAAGCCCTATAATAGGGAATTTGGACTGAGAGTACACAAACTTTAGAACTGAAATTCTGTGTGAGCCTTCCTCCAAAGTCCATGGATAGATGTAGAGGGAAGAAGGATTTTGCTGTTGTTTTTTAAACATTAAGACTTTTTTTTCCCCATAAGTATTCTCCTGCCATGAAAGCCTGTCTTTCTTTGTGTTTAAAATTCAGAGATTTGTAAGTCATGTGTAAAAAATCCTGTTTATAGAGAGAGCCTTAGGCAGGTAAAAAGTGGCACAGAAACTGTCCATACAGCAAAAAATGCAAAGAAGTCTATGAAAGCAGGAAAAATGAATCCCGCATTACTAAAATATGCAGTGTTTCCCTTGTTTCCCCACAGGGCAATGCCATGTGCTGCCATTTGCATTTCCCCAACAGTGAAACCACAGCCATGTAAAATTAATGAGAGTGTACAGAGTGTGCTTAACAAACACTGACACATACCCTGTGGTGACTTGGCATCCAGCATTTTGCTTGGAATTGATAGAGATGTGCAGAGCTTACTGGGGAGAAAACAGTGCACAGCATCTGTAAATAAATGAGTATGTCCCCACAGTCCAGCAGGCACTAGACAGGTCTGGAGCTGTCACACACTGCAGGACACCCAGACCAGCAGGCAAAACATGTACCCAATGCATGTCCCCCGTGGCAGGGCCTGGGGAGTCATGTTTGCTTTTGAATGGGACTGTTCAGTCCATTACGAAAGCCTCTAAAATATTTTCCTCAACCTCTTTACAGCTTCTCTTTGCTGCCAGGGTTTTGGCACAGGGCAGAGCAAACGATTCTTGTTTGGTTGCCTCAAGTACAACTCACTTCACAACTCCCCACTCTGTAATTTCCTAGAGTTATTCATACCAATACCTTGACTTTTTTTGTGTCCTACATATAAAATATTTGATGAAATATTTAGTCTGACAAAGCATTAAGGTGGCACAAAGCATTAATGCTATGCATCTCTTTATTCTTACCTATCCTAATGTGCTATTTTTATCAGTCAGATTCCTTTATGCATTTGAGTTTTTCCAGGTTATCCCAACAACATTGTGCACAGGCCTATGTATTCTGTGATACTTAACTGGTTGTTGAAGTGAGGGAGAGAAAGGAGGAAATTCCTGTTTTTTTTTTTTTTTTTCTCCCCCAAATAGCATTTTTGGTAGATACAGAGCCCTAGGTCATGGCAATAGCTGTGGGATAGGACCCTGAGCAACGTGGCACAGTGAAAAGTGTGCAGTCCATGGCAGGGGGTGGCAAACAGAATGGTTTGGGCTGGAAGGGACCCCAAAGCCCATCCAGTGCCACCTCTGCTATGGCAGGGACACCTCCCACCATCCCAGGCTGCTCCAGTCCCATTGTCCAGCATGTCCTTGGACATTTCCAGGGATCCAGGGGCAGCCACAGCTGCTCTGGGCACCCTGTGCCAGCCCTGCCCACCCTCACATTCCTTCCCAAAATCCCACCTAACCCTGCCCTTGTCCTCTCAGTTCATTCCTTAGAAAGAACCTCTCTCCATCTTTCCTGCAGCACCTTCAGGCACTGGAAGGCCACACTGAGGTCGTCCCAAGGATTCTCTTCTCCAGGATGAACAAATCCAGTTCTTGACCTTTCCTCACAGGAGAGGTGTTCTTGCAGCTGAATTGCTCATTAGCACAGTGGTTGATAATCCAGCTGCAGCTCTTTTAGCTCCACAGTAGGTTGCCTCAATTAGCAGTTTTTGCCTGAAAAACGTGTGAACTGTGAATTGTGAGAGAGAAATCACTGGACTTTTATAATAAGACATGTTCTTCATTAGTTACTTTGCTCTGAGAAGAGAATAACCCTCCAAAGGAAATTTCTTAAAATTTGGAGTCATAAGACAGCACAAAGATTGAAATACACACTTATAAAAGTAAAAGTATATTTCAAAGGAACACCTCACCTCCTGAACTAAATGGAAAAAAATTCTTGAAGTAAAAGCTGAACACTTTTCAAGTTGTGCAGGACAAAGAAATTGCAAGAAGGCCTCTTAATGTGAAGTAAATCCCTCAATTAGACAAGCTATCACTCAGTACCTCACTTTATTCATTAGCAGTCTGAAATATTGCTGTATTAATTAGAAATAAGTATGTGTTACAGCTGAAAAGCACTGAATTAAAACATATGGCACCCTCTAATGATACTATTTTTTGGGGAGGTAACTCAGACACCTGCATCTGGTATCTTGGACACCATTAGGGATACTGCAATAATACAGTATTCAGAGTTGATGTTTCTCATCTGTTTTAATTTAGTGTTTAATGAAACTCTATATTTTAACTAGCTGGCAATTCTATTCACTAATCTAATGAAAATAATTAGTTATAGCCACAAAGCTTATTATGCAAAATATTTAGATCCAGCTTTTTGTTTTTTTTTAATGTTCAAATATAATCCAAATCCAGTTTGCTATTTCTACTGTATAGAAAAGATCGTGACAGTGTGTCAGGGTTTAAAGAGTTGGTTTGCTGATACGTGATATTCTTTTAACTGAGTACTTCTCATTTTATACTCCCAGTTACTTTTAAAAGAATCACTTGATAAACATTTATCCAGTCTTTGCACAATTAAAAGAATTTGGAAGAAAATAATATCTGGAAAAGTGCATGCTACTGTCCTGCTATCCATTTCTTAGAAGTGTTTCTCTCAAAGTCTTGCAAGACTGTTTTTCATGAACGCCTTAAGAATTTTTTCAGCACCCAAAGCATACAGGATTAAGAATTCAAATACCGTATTAATTATGAAAATCTATTCGTACATGCTGGGCTAATCCTATTCACTCCCCTCACAAGCACGAATCCGCTTGAAAAGGTGAAGAATGAAAAACACGTTTACAGAAAATGAATGCAAACTAGCTACATTAATATATTTTGGCTGCTTTCAGTTGGGCAAAGGTTTGCACAGTCACTTGGCCTTTACAAAGCAAAAGTTCAGGAAGAGAATTTTGGATATCTCTTCAAGGAACAGATGTCCAGTGGTGAAGAGGAATGAATGCTCCATTTAACTGTCTTGCGTCTTTGCAGGACAAGTTTATGTCAGATGAACAGAAAAGGAACTTGTTGCAATGAGAGATATAACAAAAGATTATGGGAGATGGGAGATATAACTTTTGATTGTTCTACCTCTTCTTTTCTTTCATCAGGCCTGCAGTGATTTTCCTAAGTTTGGTTGCATTTCCTGTACTCTCTGATACCTTTTAGATATAATGAAATTTTGTTGGGATAAGCATTGTCTTGTAATTCTCAGCTGTTTGTGAATGGAAGATCACTTTCCCCCATTTACAGCCAAGCAAAGTCTGGCAGTTGAGCCCTCAATGATTCTCTAGAAACTGCACATAAAAATTTACGAGGTTTGCTCCTTTCCTGCTGCACAGAAAGTCACTGAAACAACCTTCTCTATGGTAAACTCAGGATACTACTGCTTTTTATCCTTCTCCAGGAGGGTCAGTACCTTGCTGATGGAAGCCTGGTGACTACTTTTTTTATAATATATGTGTATTTTGACAATAGTTGCATTTGAGTGAAGACTGGAGCTGTTGAATAAAATTTCATATTTTTTTTCCCTGCCTCTTATTGCCACATCCTTCAAACCATCAGTTCTACCTGGAACTGGAGAGATAGAAAACAGCAGAACAGAAAATAGACACACTGTTGAGGTGATTCAGGACCTCTTAATTTCCCACATTTTACTTTAATGGGCATAGTTTGACCAAAATCAGTTTAATTGTTCAGAGCTCATGAAATTAGCACGTTCAGAAATGTTGAAGGAAATTAGGAGTGCAATTCTTGAAAATTCCTACAGATTTTTGAACTTGAATCATCTTCCCTAATGAATAACAATGATTTAACTTCAGAATTGTGCTTGGGGTTTTATTTGTCTGTTTTTTTTTGTTTGTTTGTTTATTGGTTGATTGGTTGGTTGGCTTTGTAGGTTTTTTTTGGCTTTTGTTTCTTTCCCTGACATGGAAGAAAATTTGTTTTGGTTTTTGTGATTATTAGTGGTAAAATACAGGGCTATAAAATCTAAGAGAAATGATGATTCAGAAGATTGATTCAAGAAAGAGGCATGAAGAAATCTTATAAATATTTAATTACTATTTTTCATTGCAAATTTTACTGTCTTGTTTTCTAATAGTGCTAAGGGCTGATATGCTACATATAGATCTAGTCTTACATTAACCAACTTTTAGAAATCTATTTAAATGAAAAATGTCTTCAAGGAGGAAATCAACCACACAAGATTGACTGTGAGCGCTGTAAAGTAATTTCTCTTTATATTTTGTAAAGCACATTGATCTTTCGTTATAATACTTTATTTGAAGTCCGGTGAGAATAAATCCAAGTCTTTAATCATGTTTGATTTCTTAAGAAAGAGGGCAGGAGAGGTGAACAAGGGTCAGTTTCAGAGTGACTTTTACTTGTCTAATCACACAGAGGGTTACAATCCTACCCCCTGCCTCTGGCAAAGGCATCGTTATTTCAGAGGAAAAAAAATGTACTGTGCAAATCACACTGAAAAATGTCATTTTTGTAGTGGAATCTGGGTCGGTCGGGTCAGTCAAACATGGGCAGAAGTGCCTTTAGCTTTCCCAGAACTGCTTGGGTGGCTCATCCTACTGAACACACACCCAAAAACACTGCCCCGTGCATTAATCACCATTGACATCCTTAACACCAAGGCCAGGACGGGGCTTGGAGCAACCTGAGATGGTGGAAAATGTCACTGCCCATGGCAGGGGGTGGCACTGGGTGGGCTTTACGGTCCCTCCCAACCCAAACCAGTCTGTGATTCTGGGATTCTGAGTGTGTCCAGAGTGGCTGGAATACCAGGACTTTCTAGGGCAGTGTTTCGAGGGATTGGTGAGAGTGTAGGAGGTAAATGAAGGTGGCACTGGGGAATGTTGATATTTTTAATAGATTGAGAAGTTCCCTTTCCCTCCCCTTTTTTCAGGAAGTTTGACCAAACTTCATGTCTGACATGAAGACGTCATTGATGAAGAGTTTTTGTCACTTTGGCAAAGACAGGTAGTCTGAGTGTGGAGGACAATGAACAGCAATGGAGAGAAACATGGAACACAAATTTTTGTTAGTGTGATGGCAAGAGAAGGTTGATTTGGAGGGTTTTATTGCTTATTAGTCACAGGCAAAGAGGCATCACTTTTTAGATGCCCCTGTGGGGCATTCTGCTCTACCCAGAGATATTTTATTTTCTGCAAAAGAAATTAAGGAAGAGAGTTCTGTGGAAGAGACAAAAGGAACTAGAGAGCAGATCACACGAGAGATATGTGTGGTGTGGATTTAGAAAATGAGCTACCAACATGTGCAATTTACCTCTAAACTGTTACATATTTGTCCTGTCTTGGCTGTACAGATGTGTTAAACATTTGAAACTGGAGGACCAGTCCATTTTTACATTTCACTCATTGACCTGGTGGGTTTTAAAAGGTAGGAATATCTCAGAACCCTTCACAGCCAGACACTGCAATGGTACATGTCAACATTTCAGATATTAAGTCTTGAAATGTGGGAAAATTGCCATTTGGAAGAGAGTTTTCTTCTTGTAGAGATGCATTAGCAGACAGTGGAAAGATAGATTTCATAAAAAAACCACAAGACTTCTCATATTGTGAGACATATTTGTTGTTGAAAGTGGTAATTTAGCAAAACAGAAGCCTTTCACGAGAAAGTGCTTGTTTCAGTTAACTTGTCAGGGAATGCTTTGGAAAACAATGATTTTTAGAATATCAGGTGCTTGCTTGTTACAGTGAAGGTTTTGATTCTGTTACCTGAAACAGAATTTAAGTGCATGATACTCAGAAATTTAATGAGAAGTGAAACTGTAATCTTCACAAAATCCCTTAACATTAAACAGGATTATTTTGATGTCAGGAGAACATTCTGAGTAATTCAAACTGAAAATACACTTATTTTATCAGTGCTGAAAATTTTCTCTGAACTATTGGTCATGAGGGGAAAAAGCAATCTTCTGCTCAGTGCCAGCATAACACCTCCTTCAGAAATTGTGGTGCTGGAACAACTTGTCTGATGCAGAGAATGAAGCATTTCAGTGTTCCTGAGTGAGAGATCTCTCTGTTGCCTGATGGCCCAGTGAATTTGGCAATGATTTCAAAAGAATAAACTCATTTTTCTCTGTTTTATGGCATTGCAGAGAAACTGGGAATCGTCAAAATACAAAAAGGTCACTGGGCTTCCACTGCATATCACTTTGTAAGCTGTTTTTTCATGACTTTTTTGCCCCCACTTTTTGTTTTCTGTCAAGTAAGAGAATTCTTAAAAGACATCAAGGTTACTCATTCAAACTCAGCCTCAGGAGAGCTTCCTGAATAAAATTTAGACCCTCATGTATTTTACTTACAGTTTATTCTACATCATTAGGAGATTATTACCTTTGACACAGAGTTTAAAAAATACTCCACAGTTTTGATCTAAAATAGTTTACAACACCTTTAATTTGAATTACACATGTGATAATAGTGGAAAAGTGTCCGAGGATCACAAAGGTTATAAATTTTTAAACAACCTCAAGTCATAGACAGTGTATTTTATATTAATATGAGCTTTGTGTAAATCTATATGGACAGCAATCATGCTCTTGTCTTTGTAAATAAAATAGTTGCCACTAAGGTATGTGTGAGTCCCTATATCTACTGTATTTTCTTACACAGGATTGGACAGAATAATGCATGTGGTAAAATGAGTAATGACATGGAATAAATGAAAAAAGGATGAAAGTGATGCACAGTTGTAACTTTGATTTTTGATATGTCATTATAATTTTCATTTTGAGAAGAATGCATAATCTGCTTTATGGTTGCACTTCTGTAGATGGCTAAATAATGCAAATAGATAACTGCACACCATGTAAATAGGAGAGGAATTAGCAGAGTAGCTGCAGTGAGGTAACTGCTACTTTTGCATTCACCAACTTTCATTCCACCTTTGTTAAAGACCAGGTGTGTGTCTGGTCCAAGAAAAAGACCTTTCCTTTCAGACCCTGAGTTTGTGCCTGGTTCAAGTTGCAGGAGCTCAAAAGTTTCTTTCAGATGGCTGCTTTGCAGCCAGTAAACAATTTAATGGTCTAATTTTCTTTAGACATATGGCCATCTGAAAATCAAAACAGAAATTATCATCTTAACTAGCACCTACAGCACCTCTTTCCAGCGACTGAAGAGACTAATTATTCCATCTTGATGATCAAGTTTTCATGGAATTCTGGTCTTTCACTCCTGATATTTCTGAGTTTGATCCTATGTTGGTTCCTGTGGCTGACAGATTCAGTCAAATAAAAATTCAGCTATTTCTCTTTATGAACATTGGTAGTGTTCTCCATGAGGACAGTCTGTGGTTTCCCAGCTGGAGATAAACGTATTTAGCCCATAATTTCACTGAGAATTAGGCAGATGTGCACATTGTGGACTCAGTGCTGCAAACTGCTGTCCATCCTCCACACTGAGCTCTCCCAGCTTCCTGGGAAGGCAGTGACAGACGAGGGTAATGAGCAGCTACAGGACACTGCCCTTTCCTTTCTAGCAAATTAACTGCACAGAGACACTATTTCCTTTTCTTCCAAGCTGGCTGCTGAGCTTTAGCCATATTATCTGATGAAAGGGAATTGAAAATATGAGCTAAAATATGCCTATCGTGTCTTTCAATTTATGTGGAATAAAGAATCAAAGGAAGTTAAAACCTCTCAAAGCACCAGCTGTAACACAGTCCGACTACTACTGAGTCTGAGCAACTTGGTTATTTGAATACTGTTAAATAATTAAACATTTTTTCTCATGTCTGTTTTCCCTCTCAGTGCCTCTAATTAAATTCTACAGAACACAGATATCCTATGTATAATTTGTTCTTTCGGGGGCAAGCACAGGTGAATGCAAAAAACCTGGAAACTGGTTGGATTGGTGAGTAATCCCTTACTAGCATGAGCTGCATCATCCCTTCTTTAATGGCTTGAACAAGTTCAGGAGGAGGTAAAACCATGGTCATTCTGCCCTTGAATGAACCAAGCTCCTTGTTGCCTCATGTCCTAGCTCTGTGATGAGCCTCAGGGGGTGAAGGGAAGGGGGAGAGCCTTTTATGTGAAAATTTTCCAAGCCAGCTCACTATAGAATGGAAAATGGGTGTGACCTGAGGGTGCTTCTTCTGCCAGTGTGGCCACTGCTACCAGCTGTGAAAGAATCTGAAAAGTTTTGTTTTAGTTTTACTCACACTTCTGTAAGAACAGGTGGTACTCCTGGGCCACAGGTTTTGGGGTGGCTGTGTGTCCTCTTGGTGAATGATGCTTTATAGGAGGAAATTGGTCTTGGGTTTCCTTATTAATATGGCCTTTCCTTCTAGGAACACTAAAAACAGACCAAAAAAAAGTTAAAACAAAAGCCCAATAAATCTGACACTTCATTTCTCTGAAAAGTAGCTTTTTAAAAGTCTGAATCATGAACACACCCACAATCATGAGGGTATCTTTTAGTAATGCAGATCATGTGTGGTCTGTTCATGACTTTCACTCAGAGTATGTACTGGGAAGGCCAAATCCTG
>VZTT01050077.1:0-14283 GCA_013400855.1 Buphagus erythrorhynchus
CTGCCAGGTCCTTGGCAGAGCTGGGGGTGGCTCTCACCCACCCAGAGCAGCCTCTCGCATCCCCTGTCCTAATTAGTGAGCTCTGGGAGCTGTTAATGAGCTGCAGCAATGCCTGTGGAATTGGAGTACCCCAGTCAGGTGCTCTGTGACACAGAGGGATCATCCCAGCCCCTGGTTCTTTATAAACTCCAGGTTTTGGGTTCTGCAGCTCCCTCATCCCACAATGCTGATTCCCAGGGTTGTGCCATGGCCTGGCCCAGCAGGGCAGCACATCCAGCTGCAAATCCAGCTGCAAATCCAGCTGCAAATCCAGCTGCTGTCAGCAGAGCTGCCTGCACCGAGCCCAGCTTTAGCCTCCAGTGGAGACTGCACTATTTTTCCTCCCCAGTTACAGTCCCAGGCTGATTCTCTCCTATCCAGTTTCATGCCCAGAATTAACTGTGCCTGTGTACAAAGCTTAGCAGATGTTCAAGGAGCCAAATCTGATACTTGGCTCCAGCCTGGCTGGTTTTTTTTCAGCTGTCACTGGCAAGGGAGTGTTTCTGCTGTAAATGCTTCTTGGCTCTTCTCTTGGAATGGCTCTTCTCCCCCAATGGCCTTAAGCAGCCCTGAATTATAACCTGTGTATGGTTTATAAAAACCCCAAAAAGCCAGCAAACCTGTACTTTGTAGGCTGTAAGTCCATAAAGAAGAGGAAGAATATTTCAGATAATGTTATTTCTAATGATACCACATCCAGCTCATCAGTTTTGCAGGGAGAGCAGACTGCAGACTCAAGTCTTGCTTTCAGTGTCTTTTAGGTCACATTTAAGAAGCACCTCCCAGTGTGTGTGAGTAGAGGAGGGAGAGAAGTGGCTCCTCTGCAGCACACTTGTGATACTGCTGTGGGATAAGCAAGGTCTAAACCCCAGCCCTGTCTCCTTAAGGATATTTTCCATTATGGGCTCTCACTGTCCCCCCTCTGAGTGTCCCTGTCCCTCGAGCTCCTCAGTGCTGCTGGACCACAGAGACCTTGCAGAGCCCTCCAGAGGAATTTCACTGTGAGCTCCTTCATCACCTGGCCAGCATCTGTAATTCTGAGCTCCAGCACTGCTGGAGCAATGTGAGCAGTGTGAGGGGGACATTGCTGCTAAACTGCTTTATTGTCACTGCAGAGATTCACTGGGAAGGGCTCCTGGGAGCTCCCAGGTGTCCCTGGCAAGCTGTTGGACATGCCAGTCTCATCCCAGCAGGCTGGCATGTGCCAGCACACTGCTCCTGGCCCTCCAGAGGATCCCCCCTGGACCCCAGCAGCATTCCCCCTTTGTCTGAGCCCAGGGCTGATGGCCAGCTCAGAGCAGAGCCTGCCAGTGCTGCTGGTGTGTCCCTGGCACTGTCCCAGAGCACAGGGGACACGGATGGAGCAGTCCCTGCATTGTCAGCACTCCCTGGTGAGCTCTCTGCTGTCTGTGCTGAGATCTCAGAGCCACCAGGTTGGAAGAGCCCTTCAAGATCACTGAGTCCAGCCCAGCCCTAACAGCTCCACTAAACCTGAGTGCCACATCCAGTCCTTTCCTTAAACACATCCAGGGGTGGTGACTCCACCACTTCCCCAGGCAGACAGTTCCAGAACTTTATCACTTCCAGTAAAAACTTTTTCTTGACATCCAACCTAGAGGATGCTCCCCAGCTCCCTGCATGCCTCAGTGTGTCACAGACTTCCAGGGGGTTTGGCAGTGAATCTGTACAATCAATCCTGAAGGACCAAAAAAACCCAAATAAATGAAGATGTAGGACAGAGCTGCCTTCTGATTACTGTGTCAGGCAGGGATGCATCTGTGGGCTCAAATCCAGCTCTCAGGTGGAAGCCAAGGTTGGAGAAGTGGCTTTGAGCCTGAAACTTTAACAAAAATCCCACTTCTGGCTGATGTAATTCCAGTTGGGGAGGGAAGAGTTTTTGAAGAGAAAAAGACTTAAAAAGCCTGATGTTTCAGAGCAGTAGAAATCTGTTGTGACTTGCATGAACAAGAGTTAAAGGTGCACAGATTCCTAAAGATCTGCCAGGCATTTCTTTGTGCCCTGGCCTTGCAGCAAGTCCTGGCCAGTGCCAAAGCTGGGTTTTGTGGCTTGATGAAAAAACCTTAGCAATCCTGAGTGGTATTGTGCATTCTGAATGCAATCAGGAGCAAGATTCCAGCCTCATTCCCCATTGGCAGCTGTGGATGACTCTCATGTAAAATATTGTTGGTGGAGATGCAGCTGGAATGAGGGGAAGGAGGGAGGTTTATCCTCCCCCAAATGTGCTCTGGGGGGAAGGAAAAATCGAGATTATTTTCTTTAGTGCCCAGGAGAAGGAAATAGCTGGATGCAAAGCAGCCTTGATTGATGCAGCCACGATGAGCTGATCCCAGGGAATGTGGCTCACTCCCAGCACATGGAATGGGTTTTCTGGGACAGGGAAATTGTCCTGGTGCCAGGAGCAGGGCTGGCTTTGCAGACAGCACGTGGGCAACCCTGCTGCTGCTTTCACACAGCCACTGCTCCACTCTGCAGGGATCACTGAAGTTCCAGTTGGAGACATCCACAGCCATGGGATGTTTTCCAGTGATCCATCTCTCTGTAATTGTGCCATGCTTATCTTGTGGCTTTCCAGGGTGAAACTGGGCTGAACAAGCTGCCAGTGATGGGGGGACGTGGGCATGGGCAGGAAAAGGAGAAGGAAGATTACAGGCAAGCCATAATTTTATGGAGGAAATAATTCCAATTAAATACTTGGTGAGCTCTTAGACTGTGGGGTGTTCTTTAGGGTCATCCAGATTCTTTAGGGTCACCCAGTCCTGTTCAGGTGAGAGATGCAGCAGAGCTGTTGGTACCCAGAGCTCTGTGGGAAGGCAGCTCTGCAGCTTCCCCTGGGGCAGGTTTGGGATCTGCTGCCTCAGACAGGTCTGGGGAGGGCATGGCATGGGATGAAGGAGCTGCAATCTCTCTCTTGGCACAGCTTCATTCTCCTGGAAGCACAGCAAAATTCTAGATCCCATCCCCTCACCAATTTCCTCTGAACTGAAAATGATTTCAGGGCTCATTTCCCACCTTTGGGCTCTGAAGTGACGAATTAATTTTTTTTTTTCTTAAGTAGAAGAATGAAGATGCAAAGCCTGGCTGGTTGTCTGTGTAAACAACTCCCTGTTGGAAGGACCTTGGACCTGGAATTCCAGCCCATTGGAGACTCCCTACCAAAGTCCAGCAAAGCACTTAAATGATTTTCCATCTGCTGCCTTCAGGGTGTGAGCTTCTGCCAGCCTTGGGTGAAGGGGCAGCACTTTTTTCCTACAAAAGAAAAAAAAAAGGCGAATTTCAGAAGAGACTGAGGAATTTCTCGAGCACTGTGCTGTGCCTTTACTGTTTTATCTGTTTCTAGAGGTTATCAGAGTCACAAAAGGCAAATTCCTGGCAACATCCCAGGGTTTCTGGGAGGCATCTCAAGCTGCATGAGAGAACTTGCAGCTCCTGCTTTGAAAAAAAAACAAAGTTTGTGTTTATTTGACAGCAAGTTCAGTGTCCCTGTAAGTGCAGCTCCGTTGGAATTCTTTGTTTTAGGGCAAAGTGCAGAAAAACACAACAGAGGGATAAATCAGGGCAGCTTCCCCTGGAGGTTCACTTGTTCTCAGAGGAGAAATTCTCCAGCTGAGGCTTTGTGCTGCTGTTTGTGATCCTCCAGCCCCTCTGAAATGACAAACAGGGGTGGGATTGTTTGCTTCAGTAGTAAAATATCTCTGCTTTCCTGGAGTGTGGTGGAAACCACATATCTTAGTTTTTAAAACTGTTTAAATCTATTTCAACCCCCTGCCTCAAGATCTGAAAAATAACTTTCCCCCTCCATGGCAGGGACCCTGTCCTTGGCCATGGACACTGCCAGGGATGGATCTGCCTGAGCAAAGTGGAAAAAATTCCCCTGATTGTCTCAGCTTTGGGGTTGGGGAATATTCTCAGGCAGAGAGGGAAGCTGAAAGCAGGGGTTGCTGTCCTGTGTGATGACCCAAACCCTGGAGCAGCCTGGAAATGAGGGTGGGAGGGAGACCTGGCAGTGCTCACCTGCTCTAGCTGAGCACAAAATCTCCAAGGGCTGCACTCCCAAGTGACTAAAATGCTCTTCCTGATATATGAAACACAAATTGTTCCACCCAGTAAGCATGGAATAGAATATTCCACATGATAAGAAACGAAAGATTTGAATTTAGAAGCTAAAATCTGCATTGCCTTGCCCCAGCCCTCATTGTTTTTGTTCAGGAACCGATCTAAATAAACACCTGAAAATGGCCAAATATTTAGGGGGAATGTGGCACAGAAGTGGGGCAGTGCTGACAGAGCCCATTCCTGGTTCTCCACCATCCCATTTTTGAAGGTTTTAGGCAGATTTCAAGTGAGGGTGTGTGCATCCTTCTCAGTCTGTTTATAAACACAGCAGCAAAGGATTCTTCTCTTCTTTGGCCTCCTAACTGCTAAAGTTAAAACAACAGGGTTTTGAAAAGCAAAAGGGCTGAATAATCAAACTTTTGACCATCTCTTTCGGAGATTTTTGGGTTTTGGAGATTTTTTTTTTCCTTGTCAGGTTTGAGGTGAAGGTGTTGGCCCAGCGAACCAAATTCTCAGAGGGCAAATATCCAAAGTCTCTCCCAGCAGAAGAAGGTGCAGATTTAAATTGTGGCTTTGGTGTGTGAGCTGTCGTTGTGATTTCTGAGCAATTCAGTTCAAACATTTGCACTAAACAGAGCAGGCTGAGTGGCCAAAAAGCTGGAAAATGGGAAAAAAAATTATGAAAAAAATGGGGGAAAAAAAATCCACTTTCAGCTGGTGCCTGGCCATAACCTAAATGCTCCTGCCAGGAGTGTGAAGGTCCATGTGTGAGATGGGGGGGGAATGATAAAACTGGGAGAAACAGCTAAAAACTGGTGAAAAAACCACAGCCAGTCAGTTAAAAACCTTTTTTGGGTTCAGCAAGGCAGTTATAGCTGCTTTTCATGGACACCAAGACTTTTGTGGCCCTTCAGGGGTCAGAGGATGGAGCTGGTTTAGTGCTGGGGGCAGTGAGATGCTGTGAACAAATTGCTGATGGCCTGTCTGATTAATCATTTTTTTTGTTTTGCTTTTGAAATCAGGCTAATTTTGGTGGCAGTTTTGATTTATTTGGAATTAGTGGTGGAGTGTGGGCTGGGAGCAGTTGGCAAGGCTGGTAATTCCTGCAGGCAGGCTGGGCTCAGCTGGGAGCTGTGCCTGCCAGTGCAGGAGCACCAGAATTCAGGGATGCCTGTGAAGATTCCAAGGAATGCTGGCAGCAGCTGGAGGGCTGGAAAAGTGATTTTAAAACCACTCTGCACAGAGCCTTGCCCCAAATGACTTGGATTTAAATTCAGCTAGAGCCTGGGAGCAAAGGGACAGGATGGTGCTGGGGTCTGCAGTTAAATAATCTGCTTTTTTTCATTATCAATAATTCACTTCCTCCTTGGGTTACTCACAAAATGCACAGAGTGTCACCCCACACACAGGAATTTCTGGCTGGATCCAAAGAAACAGGATGGAACTCCCCAAAAGCTTGGGCTTAGGTTCCCTCTGAGCTTCTGAGAGCCCACAGCTGATTTGGGATTCCCCTTCTCTGGGGGTGTTGGTGATATTCAGCTCAGTGGAGATGCCAAGTTTGTTCTTTTGTGTCTCCAGATTTACCAGAGGTGCTGGTTAGTGTTCAAAAAGGCTTCAAGCAAAGGGCCCAAGAGGCTGGAGAAGTTCTCAGATGAACGAGCTGCTTACTTCAGGTGCTACCACAAGGTAAGGCAGGAGGATTTCTCCAACTTTTATTACTTGCTGCAATACCAAGAACAGAATCCAAAGTTCTGTATTATTTAGCCTGAAAATTGACATTTTAACTCTTAAGGTCCTAAGAATAAACTCTAAAGTTCTGTGTATTAATTAGCCTGACAATTTTTTTTTTTTTTAACTCTTAAGGTCCTAAACCTTTGTGTGTGCTCCTATTCAGTGAAATAGAGATAAAATAAATTCTTTGTAGCAAATATCTTGCTAAGCAAGTGGAAGATGACTTTATTGTTAAAGCATTTGGCCTTTCCTCAGCCCTTTAAAATCACATCTGAAATACTTTGCAGTGGCTCCTGCTCTTCATATTTCCAGGAACAGCCATCCCAGGGAACATGGGGATTCCAGAAGCAATTGGAGGTTCCCATTTTCCTGGGATTTTGCCTCTGTGGGAAGGCAGGAGCCAGCTACAGACACGAAGGACATTTTTACAGCAGTGATGGTGTGAAAAACTCTGCTAAATTCACTGGTCCTAAAAGAATGAAGAATTTCCCTCCAGCCAGTGCTCAGAATGCTGCACATTTCATATTCACCTGAGAATTTCTGTGTGTCATTCTCCTGGGAATGGGGGTGGAAATAAGAAACCTTTTAATTTATAATAATTGTAGGCAAAAACTGAAGGTTGGGAATTGTGGGCATAAATCCCCAGGAGCTGGAGGCTGCTCTGCACTCACTGACAGACATTTAGGAGGAAATAAATCCTGAGGGAATCCTGCCTCTCAACCCTGTCTGCATGCCATGGAGTCTGTAATTGATTGGTCATAAAACCTGTGGCTATTTCTAATAAATCAGGCCCAGAAATAATTCAAATTTCTATTGGGTAACTTTCTGAAGGAATTTTTTTGTTGTTGTGGTTGTGTGAGGGCTGCACAGTGTGTGTCAGAACCTCCAGCTCTGTGTGAAACACTGCATTTATTTTATTACAACTCTGTCAATAATTGATGCAAATCTGTATTTTTTTTTTTCCATTGTGTTAATGCAATATGTGAGCAGCACCTTGGGTGATGGATGTGAAATCCAAGAGGACTCTGAATGAGGCTGGAATTTCTTCTCTTCTTTCCTGAAATTCCATAGGTTAGCACCTGTTTGCAGCCTGGATCTGCAGAGTAAAGCACCATGGAAAAACTCACTGGCTCAGAGGGATTTTCAGTTTTAAGCCAAGCTTAGTCTCTACTTAACAGTTACCTCATTTCAAACTATTGCTTCTCCTATAAACTCCATTTCTGGATGTCTCTAGTAGCTGATTTGGCAGGAAGGAATGATGATCAAAGTCCAAAATCAGTCACTGAGAACTGACAGACAAATTTTGGGTGGTTTTTATCAGAGCTTTGCCAATCACAAGGACAGGACCCCAAAGATCACCCAGTTCTACCTTAGGGACACTTTTCCCTGTCCCAGCTTGCTCCAAGCCTTGTCCAGCTGGGCCCTGGACACTTCAGGGATGGCTCTGGCTGATGAAAAGTGGGAAAAATTTGATTTTTTTCTGGGGTTCATTTGGATTTTGAGAATATTCTCAGGCAGAGAGGGAGCTGAAGCCAGGAATGTTGAGTGAGGCTCTGGTTTGGAGTCACCAGCTCTCCAAACTGACAGGTCTCCTTTATTTTTCACAAACCTCACTGAGAGGGAGCTCATGAATATTAAATGGCATTTCTGGGCAAAATGTGCTCATTTATAAAGAGCACAGGTGGATAAAAATGAGGGTTAAAAAAAAAAAAAAGCGTTGTAAATGTGTGAAATGTAAACGTGGTGAATGATGGAGCTTCTGAGAGTATTAAATGTGAGCTGCTGGAAAAAGAGAACTTGTCCCTGCTGCTCTGTATTAGGCTGCAGTTGAATGATTCTTATGGAAATCACAGTTCATTATTGATTAAAACACCCAGCAAAGGGTGTGGCAGTGCCTTCAACACTCACTGCTTTCCACCTGCTTTTCATTTGTAAACATTTTGGTGATATTCTTTATACAAAAGCTGAGATTTTGGTGCTCAAGCCCCCGTGCAGAGCTCTGCAATCTCAGCTCTGTGCTGTGGGGAGGCTCTGCTGTGACAATTCTGGTGCTGGCACTGGGGGGCAGGACAAGTTAATCCTGAAAAAAAAAAAAAACAAAAACAAAAAACAAAAACAAAACCCCAAAAGCAAAACCCAGGCAGACCTGTGGAGGTGTGAAGTGTGCCATGAGTCTGTGCTGATAAATCCAAGGTTCAGACAGGCAGGTGAGAGCAAAAGCTCACCTGCACATCCCCAGGGGTTCAGGAATACTCTGCCAGCAGGATGCAGTTTTTATTGGAATATTAAGGATTCTACTGGCACCTCACAAAGTCAAAAGAAATAAGAATTTTTTCCCCTTAAAATTAACTCCTGGCTGGGCTCTGGAGTGATTCTGGAATGCTGCTGGAAGTAGAATCACATCTGCAAAACCTGAGGAGCCCTCACCCAGCCCATCAGTCTGGGGAGAGGTTTAATCCATCATAAAACCCTAAAGGGCAGCAAAGGAAAATGATGAATGGAGCTCATTTCTCACCAGCACCTGCCTCCTTCAGTCCAGTGTTTCCTTCTGAGGCTTTCCCTTTTTTCTGGGATGGATTAAAGTGCAGGAGTTCTTGGATTGGTGCAGAGGGGCTGGTTGTGGTGGCATCAGTCCCCAGGGCTGAGGATGCAGCTCCTTCCTTTCTCCAGGTGAATTTTGGGTCCCCAGCCCTGTCTCAGTGGTGCCTCTGTTATTTTGGAGAATCTCTTTTGTTTTTTGGTGTTTGGATGTGTCCTTGTCTGCAGCTCTGTGCAGGGAGTTTGGGCATCCTCACCACTGGAGGTGCAAAACACAAGTAAGCAAATTTTTGGGGTCTAATATTAACCTTTAAATCCTTCCTAATCTAATCTTGCTCTGTTTTTTAAAAATGGAAAGGTCACAGTGCCCTAAAATGAAGGAGAAATGTGAGAACAGTGATCTGGAGCTTATGGAGTGAACTGGGAATTTCCATACACAAAGCAAATTGCCCACTTAATTCCTCTGCTCACACAGGGGAGGGAAGGTAATTAGGATCCAGGCTACAGAATCTGCACAGAGAGTTGTTTTTCAGGTGACTGTCTGATTTTCACTTGTTAAACATAAATAAGCAACCCCAAATTGCCACATTATTGAACAAAACAATACTGGAGGAAGGAAGAAATTCTTATTTCTTTTGATTTCGTGATGTGCCAGAGGAATCCTTAATATTCCAATAAAAACTGAGCTAATTGTGTCCTGCTGACAGGAATACTCAGAATCCTCGAGGGCTTCTGAGTTTTAATCCTGCTGTATTAATCTTGCCTTGAAACTGCAGAAGTAATTTGAGCAGTCTTTTCTGTCTGCTTATGGAATAATCCATTTGGAAAATTGGATTGTGGAGCTTGTAATTGTTTTCCAGGCAAAAGTGTATTGGCAAATTAAATGTTTCAAGTCTGACCACTCTGCTAAGAAGGAGCTGCTGAACATTTGTTTTAATGATTGCTATCACTTAGCTGGGAGTGAAGTGTCAGGGTCAGGGCTTTTAGGGGATTAAAGGAATTTTTCAGGGGGTTTTGATGTCTCCACTAAAATTCCACCTAGTGGGGATTGTGGAATGTTTGTGAGGAGGAGAGAAAAGAAAAGCAGAGAGAAGAAGAAAAAAGAGATTAAAGAGAAGAGACCAAACTGGATGGGCTTTTAGGTCCCTCCAACCCAAACTCTTCCATGATTTTATATGAAATTTAATCTGTTATTTATGCTTAGCAGGTCAGAGATGTGCAGGCAGATCTAACAAGCAGGAGTGAGCAATAACATTTTCCATTAAATGTTCCCCTGGGGTTTCCTGGGAAATGTTTTATCTGTTCTCATCATGGGGGCAATTTTCAGTAAGCCAGGACAGAGCCATGAATCCTTAATTAAGATTAAAACCCAAGGTGCTTGGGAACCATTGTGTAGGCAGTAAATATCATCCCTGGTGTTATGCTCTGAAATGCTCCCCTTATTTGAGAATTATGCACTAATTCAGCAATGCTTGGAATGCTGAGGACCATTTTTTTAGGAAACTGCTTTTTTGGAGTGCTTTTGATGGGAATGGGAGGGATGGAAGAATTTTGGCTGAGTGGATCTGTCAGGCTGGAGCTCTGCTTGTTCTGCCAGCTGGGAAATGAGTGATTGATGAATCCCTGCTCCTGCTTCAGAACTCTCTCACCACACAGCATTTTAGTTTTTAATCTAATCAAATGCATTTCAGTTCTATGGATTGGCATCTTAATCCAAAGGAGGCTTGGAAGGGAAAAGGAGGGGGGAAATATGCAAAGAGAGGTCTTTAAACCTCAACAAAATATCCTTCTTGTGATTTCTCTGTGGTTAAACCCCCATTTTAGAATTAAGTTGATAAATGTTCCTCATCTCAGATAAATAACACACACATGAATTAGACTAACCATGAAAACACTTGCTTTGCAAGAGCCTGGCAGGAGGAGAGCTATTTTTAAAATTTAAAAAAAAAAAAAAGGAGAAAAAAAGGGAAAAAACCCAAACTTCAGCCTCAGATATTTGCAGGTGTTTGGTGCCTGGCTTCCAGGAGCGTGGGGGTGCTCACAGGCTGCAGTGTGAATTCCAGCAGGATGTGCCAGACACTTTGGACCATCTGCTGTGCAGGGGAGCCAAGGGAGGGAGCTGGGCTGGAGAGGGCAGGGCTGACAGCAGGTATCAGCTGTCAGATATCCTGATTTTGAAAACCCCCTGGGAGCTCTGGCAGCAGGAGTTGCTCCGTGGATAAAGCTCTGGATGGTGCCAGGAGCAGAATTCCAGAGTGGAGAAGATCCCTGGGACTGGGGAGGGTGAAGGCAGCCTCAGCCTCTGGGGCAGCTCAGGAAATCACCAGGAAATCACCAGGACATTTGGAGGTCCTGCTCTGTGAAATGCCACCACACAGGAGCACCACAAAATGAGCCAGGGCATTGTAGCAAGCATTTCTCCAAATATAAATTCCCTTTTCCCCCCCTAAAATTCAGAGCTAAAACACAGATTCCGAAGGATTTGGTGAAATTAATGATGCAATGAGCTACAGACAGTATCTCATTTGTGTGCTCTGTCTTCACCCTCTGCTCTTGTGTTCATTTAGAGACAATTTTTACTTTAAAAGATGAATTAATCTCCCAGAAAAGCCAGCCAGACCTCTGCAAAGGCAGTAGATGGGAGATGAACAATGCTTGGGTAATCTGCAGTTTCCCTTGCAGGAAATGCCAAGGTGGTTGCTGTCCTGAATGGGGAAAAATCTGATTTTATTTCCCCTTGCATTCAAATCCTTTCTTGGCATCTGAGAAGAATATCTTGGGGTGGAAGCTGGCAGCTGCAGTTTGTGCTTGGCCTGCCCAGGGATTGTCCCAGGGAATTCCTGGCAGGTTTGAGTTCAGCACTGAGCAGGGGGGATATGCTCCCAGCACAGCATTTCCTGCAAGGGGGGGGGAAAACAAAACCCCTCGTGCAAAATGAAGCCAAATTACCAAGTCTCAGTTTTGACACTTCACAAAATCTTCAACCTGGAGGCTGGGAAAAGCTGAGTCCCAGATGTGGCAGCTGTGCTGGAGGTTTGTGTGTTCCCCATGGGATGCTCCTTCCATTGCATCCCTCTGCTGCTGCCCGTGGGATGAGGTTCTGCACATTGCCTCTTCTTTGTTTTATTTGGGGGAGATGTTATTTATTTTTATTTTGGGGGGATGTTCATGAACTCATCTTTGTTCCTCCCATTCACAGTAGGAAAGGCTTTTCCAGGATCTTGCTTGGAAATGTGATTCATTTAAACAGAGAATTCCTCCTCAGCCAAATTTTGGAGCATTACTCGTGGGTTGTGAGGGTGAAAGGTTCATGTTAGAAAAATGAATTCACTGTGTTATTGAATTCACTGTGTTATGAAGCTCAATGGAATTCCTTGTATTATTGTTATGTATTCACTAAAGCTGTGTACAAGGTAATACCAAATTTTATATTTTTTGGGTGCAAAAGCTATTTTCCCAATCATCATTTGGCAACCAAGCAACAGAAATCTGTTGTTTCTGAATCTTTAACACTAAAACACTTCCTGACAACAAAAACTGTGATTTTATTTTTGCTTTTTTTTTGAAGTGGACCATTCTAACAAATCCTCAGCTCTCCCTCAAAGACAAAATCATGTAGGGAGCAGCTTTTCACCACTGAAAAGCAGCTTTTCACCACTTTTCACCACTTTTTCCCTCCGTGCTGAAAGCTGTGCTGGAGCTGGGAGTGCTGGAACTCCACGTGGGTGAATCCTTTGGATTTCCATCTCCTCCTCTCCTTGCTTCTGCTGCTCCAGGTTGGTTTTTCTCGTGCCCTTTGTGTGGAAGTTGCTCAGGCTGGAGGGAGCTTTGATCCCACATTTTCTTCCTGGCTAAAATTCCATCAGGGTGGTGTCACACTGATGTCTTGTAGAGCTGAGAGAACTGGAGGACGTGGCTGCTGCATCTCCCAGGGGAAGATGGAATTTCCTGTGGAATTTCCGAGCTGATTCCTGCCAAGGCTGCATCTCCTCAGGAGCCATCACAGGGATTCAGAGCCTGCTGATGCTGCCTCACCTTCTTCTCCCTCTTTTCCCTTCTCTCCTCCCCTTGCCCAGCCAAGAATGGACAGATCTCTTCCCAAGCTCCTCATTAAAATCCCTTTAATTTTGTAATTAAATTGTGCTTTTCCAGGTCACAGAGCTCAATAATGTGAAGAATATCTCGAGGCTGCCAAAAGGCACAAAGAAACACGCTGTGGGCATTTATTTCAGTGATGACACCTCCAAAACCTTTGCTTGTGACTCAGGTGGGTAAAATGGCCACACTGCTTGGAAATGCTCAGAGCATTCTTGTGAAATTATCAATATCATGTACCTACACACAGATTTTCTGGGCATTTATACAGAACTTGAGGCAGATGAGTGGTGCAAGGTGCTGCAGATGGAGTGCCTGGGAACTCGGATTAATGACATTAGCCTTGGAGAGCCTGACTTGTTGGCATCTGGAGTAGAGAGGGAGCAGAGTGGTAGGTACAGAAATATTGGCCTTTTGAATTTTTAATTGCATTTATTTTCAAGCCTTTTAGATTGTACATACAGATATTGGAAATAGAGAGGAGCAAAACTGTTTTTCCAAGCCCTCCTTGCTGTTTTGGGGGGTTGGTTTTGGTTGTTTTGGGGGTTTAATTTTGGTTTTAGTTGCTACCAGAGATAATAAATAAGATATCTAGAATTATTTTGGAGTAGCACTTCCCTTTCTCAGATGAGTTAGTTGCTCTTGGAGATGGGAATTATTTGTTGTGTGGTTCTTTGGTGTGATGTGAGTGGCTGAGGCTTTGTAAAGAGGATAATAAATAACAGTAATTGCATGCAAAACCTGAGCCCGTGGCTACTTCACTTTCCTGTGCAAATGAGCTCATTACCTGCACAAGCAATAATGGATTTATTCACACACACAACTTTATGAGCTGTCTGCAAATACCAGGGTTATGCTGGTGCACTTCTCAGAACACACACAAATATTTGATGCCCTTTGGGTGCAGCATTTGACTGCCCCAAACGTGGAGTTTATTGTGTTATAGGAAGGAATTGTTTGTGTGGGAATGAATAGTTCTAAGTGGAAATAATAGTGTAAATAGAGATGGAAAATAGGAAGTTCCTTGAATGACTTGCACATGTGTGCTGGGCAGGGATTTTAGACTAACCTTTTGTTTTTCTCCCAGAGAGATTCAATGTGTATTTGATGCCATCCCCTAATTTAGATGTGCATGGGGAATGTACCTTGCAGATAACATTTGAGAATATCTGTCTTTGGGACATCCAGAATCCCAGAGTCAAACTCGTCTCCTGGCCTTTAAGTGCCCTGCGGCGCTACGGGCGGGACCCAGCCTGGTTCACCTTCGAGGCAGGCAGGTAGGTGACAGGATCTGCTCTTGCTCTGTGGCTTGGTTTGAAGGACAGCTGTCTGCTGAGAAAGGCAGGAGCCTCTCTTTGAAATGGAGAATGTAAACCCCCTCCCTCCAAATTATTATCATTTTGAAATTAAGGGGCTCTCAGGCAAAGATATGGGAATAGGAATAACGGTTCTTTACTAGGAAAATTAAAATAGAAATACAGTGTTACAGAGAACAAACCCAAAACACTGACAGAGTCAGAATCCAAGCTGACACCCCATCAGTCAGTCAGGGTGTTGGCAGCAGTCCCATTAAATGGTGGCTGCATCCTCCTGCAGTGACAGATGTGGTTCTGGTGGAGCAGTGCTCCTGTACAAGGGGCAGTTTTCCTCTGAAGGCCCAGTGATGATGTGGAAGGGTCTGGTTTTCCTCTGGAATCCAGTGGGAAAAGGCTGCTGCGATGTTCCAAATCTCAGCTTTGATCTGGGTAGGAAATGCTTGGCTCCTCCCCCTGGGTGGAGCATCTCCCAATGGGATGATGGAATTTT
>VZTT01050079.1:924-14254 GCA_013400855.1 Buphagus erythrorhynchus
AAAAAAAAAGTCACTGCTTGTTGGCGTGTTGCGGAGTCGCTTTTTCAGAGGAGAGCGGCTTAGCTTGGAAGCTGATGCGCTGCCTTTTCCCTCCCTCGGATACCCTTGGATAGGTTGTGGAAGGCGGGACTGCCAAGAGGGCTCGGTCTCCGGTCAAGGGTTACCCCAGGCTGTTGGCCGGGGCTCAGAAGCGAAACGTGGATGGCTTCTGCAGAGTTCGTCGTCTACACCCTTCCCCCCCACCCTCCTCTTCCCCCGCAAAACAACTTCGTGGAATCTGAAAGGATTAAGAAAGGATGGTGAATGGCTCAGGAAGGTGTTTCAGCCTGGAAGACACCCCAATTCTAAAAGGCAAACCTATAGAAAGATGTGTTTTTCTAGGTAAATTCAGAATGCAAAAATTTTCAAAAGGCTTGGAATAGAACAGGCTATGAAATATCTTAGTAGTGTCCCCTTCACATCCCCTGCCCAGAAACTTTCTGGGTTTTAAGCTCTACATCACTTTCCTGCTCTGCACGACCACAGTGAGCTGATTCCATAACCCCTCTTTTTTCTCACAAGAGCGTTTTTCTAAGGGGAGATAGATAATGAGGTGTGAATGTTAAGGAGCAAATATGTGGAATGCTCAGGATAGTTTCCTCCTATTCTATTGAAGTGAAATTATGCTGCTTCCTTCCTGTGTGAGGAGGTCCTTAGTCCCACTTATTGTCTGTGAATTAGACACTGCTTTAGATTTGCTATACATTTCTTATTTCTTTTTCTTTGGAAAAGAATTTAATCAATTTTTCTTCAGAAATATTCTGTCAAGATTCAAGAGGGATGTGGTTTTCCACCCCTTCAGATTTGAGCTGCTTGATTTTACCAACGATGGCCCATGACTACAGCTAGGGCAAAGAATAGGGATCAATATCAACACAGCTCCACACAAGGAGCTTGCTTGTTCCTCAAATGAATGCCAGGTTGGATGTGATGTATTGTTCAGTTCTTGAATTTGAACAAGGATTTTGCCTCATTAATGGCTAAATTATCTAGTTCCTGTTGTGTCTTAAGTTGTCACTTTTTTGCTTGTTTGCATTTACTGTTTTCTTTTTTCTCTTCTGTCAAATATTGTCTGAAAGCATCTCTGTGCATTTCAATTTGCTGGCATATGCAACTCAGAGAATGCCACAGGACTCTTCCTTTGCAGGGAGATTAGTACCTGGTGTAATGGAAGCAAATTTGTGACTATCTGTTCTACGATCTGGTACTTAGAGACTTGCACTTTCAATAGTCAAATGTTTTGAAAAAGCTGCACTATGAAGCTCCAGTCATGCAAAACTGTATCACTGAGATCAACTTTCCTTCTAGGCAAGTAGTTCTTCCAACATCTTGCAATAGTACAGGTGTGTTCACAAAATGAGATAGATTATGCAGATTGTCAGGGTGCAAAATATCAAGGAAAAACTTCTTTAGCTGCTTTGTTTATATTAGTTTTCTGGCTGAAACATCAGGAAGACTGATAACTGCCTCAATTTATTTTTTTTCTTTAAATAATGTAATTGATGGAAGAAGTCAGCATAGTAGCTTAATGAATTAATGGTAACATGGGAATTAATGGTAACATGGCTGAAAGGTGCTGCTGGAGTCTTTGGCAGGAGGTTTGCTCTTTTCTTAGTAGCGGCAGGACTTTTTTTTTTTTAGATGAAAAGTCTGGTAAATGTATGGGAAATGTTTTCTTCAGTCAGTGACAAATAGATGGTGTGTTCTATACTTTGTCCCATATCATGTGTTTAGATCCTAATCCCTCTTATGTGACCTAACCCTGGACCATGACATAGACTTGTGATGAAGATGTTATTTGATGTATTTGTATGTAGAGGGTGCTTAAATACTTAAACTTTGTAACTTTTATGTGCTTTTAAAAACACCTTGAATCACTATGTGCATTTCGTTTTCAAAGTGTGCCTTTTAGTGATTTAGCAATATTTTGGGGTTTTTTTTCTGAAAAGATTACCTGCCAAAAGATCAAATTCAAGTGTTCAGAAGAATACTGTATTTTTTTAAAGGAAAAACAAACACCAACCACTTGAAAAGTTAAAAGGAGGAATTTAAGATCAATTATCTGAATATCATCTTAACAACCCATTTTAACCAAGAAATCATAAAAAGAGTCCTGAACATATAAAAGTCTATCCCAGCTGAGTCTTACTTTGTTTAAATGACTGGTATCACTTTGCCTGTTTTGCAAAACACAGATAATGCTGAGCTGTAATAGAGACCTCTCCTTCTGGAGGGCAATTAAGCTGCAGCTTGTCTGGGGCTGTGGGTAAAATCTTTGGAGGTAGAAAAAACCTGAAATATTTCCGTAGAATTTCTGAGACATTAGGTGTCCCACTTTCATACCTTGAGAATTTATAGAGCTGACTGTTTTAATAGGAGATATATTAGCTTTATTATGCAGCTAGTTTGACTAAGTAAGATTCCAAATAAGCAATCTCTGGAAAGATGTAGTCCAATGCAGGGCATTGCTGCAAATGTTTAGTTTTCTCCTTCACAGTATTTTTGAAAATAACTTCTTAAACCATAAAAAGGGTACTGTAAATTGCATATCTAACAACTGATAGGCAACAGTAATTTTAGCTGTTTGTGTATTAACATATTTCACGTTCAATACATTTCCTGAGGACAGTTTCTCTAAATGAGTTTAAATTTAGAGATGACATGGTCAAATTTATTCTTAGAAAAGCAGGCATTACATATTAGCCTCCACCAGAACACTAATATTGCTACATGAGAACTATTTTGCAAAGCACATAATTTATTGTTAAGAGTCAGTTCTCCAAAGACTAAGTACTTCTGGGATTGTTGGTGTCTTTCTCCAGCTGTTGCTTGTCAGCTTGAAAAGCTCTTTAGATCACGACTTTAGATTTTACCTTAGGCTGCTTGCAGACTTACAGTACCATTAGGGAAGTATTGCATTAATGAATAATATTAGTTAAAAAGTTAAAAATGTTTTTATGTCATTTTGGAATAAAATGTATATGCTCCAGTTGTCACAAACTGGTGGAACTCAGGAGAGTGTGACCACTGCTATGCTCTTATTTTCAAGAAGAAATATCTGATAGTTAAATTTTTCTCAACTAACTCAGGGGGTTGGGGAGAAAAAGAGACATATTCCCCCCTTCTCTTTCCACTAAATAAATCTGAATCCACAAGAGATTCCCTACTTAACCGGGATTCAGAGTTATGTTTATTGTGCACCCAAAACTCTCATTGATACTCAGGTCTGGGAAGTTTTAATCTTCTGCTGTATTTAGGCAAGACCAAGGGACCTAATATTATCATTGCGTTAGAACACCTACTTTTTATTAATTATTGTTGCTACTTTTTGTGTACAAATCGTTTGTCCTGTCACTGAGATGAACACTGAAAAAAGCACACAAACTGACTGATAAACTGTTTTTAATGTGGAATTATATCTTGCATTCATTCAACTGTAATGTATGGATCTCTTTTTCTTTAGCGAGAATTAAAGGAAAAAAGAAAAAAACAAGATTTCTGGCAAAATTATCGAGATAAGATAAATTATTGAAGTCTTATTAAGATAAGATTTGTGGAGGTGTGGGAAACTCACAGGAATGTTTTATTATCAAGCTGCAGAATTTACATGGTAATTACTTTTTCCTCCTGTCTTGCTGTGCAGGAGGATGCCAATAAAGATTTTATCAAGAGCAATATGCCAAAGAAGGATATTTTGAGAAACCACCACTAGGAAGGGGAAGTCAGCCAGGAGCAGCACTGGCACTGGGGAGGAGATGGTGGCAGTCAGGCTCCTGGCTGCCAGAGCACTGCCCCAGAGCCTGGCACACGAACCAGGCTCTGCCCCAGCTTCCATCAGGCACCAGAACAGCTCCTGTCTGTGTCTGCTGGAGCCTGGAGTGTGCCCAAAACCCAGCTGGGACTGTGCCCTGGGTCACATCACCTGCTGCCCTCAGCTCCAGGGACAGCCCTCCTCACCTTGGGGGGGTTTGGAGGTGATTCTTGTTTGTTTTGGTGCCTCCGGTGAGGCTCAATGTGGGAGAAATGAATATTTCAGCCAGGAAAGATTCTCAAAATCCTGTCCTGCTTTAGTGAGGCACAGAAGAAAGAAGGGATTGGGTGTTGGTTTCTGCAAATGCATATTCTTTTACTTTTCCTACTTTAACAAGTGCCTTTTTAGGGAGGAGGAGAGGTCCAGTAACAGCAATAATCATTGCAGATATTAACCCATATTGAAATTATGACAATTTCATTGTATTTCAGGGTCGTGAAATTTCTTTTGGCTTTGGTGTTGTGCTTTGAAGAGCTTATCTTCCAAAATTATAATAAAATATTTTTCGTTACTTGAGTGAACATATGTTTCTTAGTGGTCTTTCTTTTTACAATATCATGTATACAAGTACAAAAAAGCATCTATTGAACTTTTCCATTTTCTCCTCTCCTACATAGACCATTATTTGTTTTGAGAAAATGTGGTTAGTGAGTTGATTTCAGACAAACTGTCCCTGAAATAGTACTGAATTTCTTCAATTTTTTTTCTTTTCCTTTTTTTTTCCCTTTTAATGTACTTTTGCATTTTTTTATTTTTTTTCCCAAGAGAACTGGAAGTCTTCCTCCTGGTTTTAAAGGCAGACAGAAAATCACCCTGAAAAGTGACAGCAACTTAATTGGAACCACTATGGCAGGGAGTAAAATTAAATATCTACAATTTTTTAGAACCAGAGGACTACCTGAGGAATGAGTGTCAGGTCTTAAATCTTAGAAATATAATACAGGGTGCTAAAGGTTATTTTATCCTTGCTTTGGTTTAATAAATGTCTGTGTTCGATTAAGGGTTTAGATCTCTTCCTAAATTAATTAAAAGACATTTTTTCTCCATCTGAAAGAGGTGTGGAGAGATTTTGTTAGTTTTTCTTTGGCTTTTCTTATAAAATCCCTTCTCTGATTAAATGTTTATTTTAGGAAGAGAAATTCTGTGTCCTCCATACATAACATAAAGCTGACTCCTTTCTTACAGTGTGAAAACTTACTTAAGTATGATGAATTCTGTGAACTTCAGGGCTTTTTGATTTTGCTAATCACACCTTTCCAGCCTTGGTATGATTTTACTTATCAACTTGGACTTGATTTTAATCCATCCACTTAAAAAGCCTGACTTAAAAAGCCTTTACTATCAAGAAGCTGCATTTACTGCATGATGGTAAACTATCCTGAAGAGGAAGCCTGTTCGTAAAACTAATTTAATTGAAGAAAAAAAATCAATACAATACAATACACTACAATGAATACAATTTTAATACAATACAATGGTTTAAAATAGAGAACTCTTATTGTAAGTGTGGATTTTGTGGGCCTAATTCTGCAAGCCTGTGCCTGCTTAGCCCCAATTTAACATACCTAAGTTATATGCTTATTTGTAAGCAAAAGATTAATTTGCTGATTTGAAACTTGAACTTTGAAATTTCCCCTTTGAAGACTTGATTTATTTCTGACATTTATTTTGCTGCTGTCTGGAGTTGCCCTAAAATAATTCCAAACAGATCTCTATCTTTGAAGATTACAAATTAATTGTAATAGTAGCAGGAACCATGACAAAGGTGCCTTTCTTCCTTGAGTGTGTGATCTGTGCATAGTTAGAGTGGGAGGGAGTGATTAAGAAAGAAGAAAAACTGCAATTAAAACATGATGTATTAATGCAGTTTGCCCAATAAGTATCACTTGACAAATCAAAACAGTCAGTGCATGCTGAGACTAGATTTTTTTTTTTAACAATGTATATATATTACGTGAAGATCTAGCCACAGTATTTCGTAAGAACAGTATGCAGGTATTGTGCTTTTTGTTTTATGTATCTATTTAAAAGGGCTGAATTTGAAACAGTGAATGGATATGTGTGTGCTTGTTCTGTGACATTTGAGCTTTTTATTGCCTTTGGTTTGTGTTCTGTCCCTCAGTAAAGATAACACCACCAGCTCTGAAAAAATAATCTGAAATTATTCTAACCTACAGAAAATGGATCAAATAATGATGTGAGCTATAAAATGAAAGGGAAGAAGTGCATGAGTGCCAGTAGTAGATTTTTTTTATTGTTTTAAATTATATTCACAGACTGTTCCCAAAATATTCAATGGTGACATTTTTCAGAATGATGATGAAGACTCAAGCTAAACGTGACTGTAGAGACTCTCCATGCCTTGCATCCACAATTACTACTGATTAATTAATCAGTCTTTAATAGGCTGTTGTGATTTCAGAAACATATTCTTGAATATCCCACCTTGCATCGAAGATTTAGGTCTCTTTCAAGGTATTAAAAAGGTATGTAATTATGAAGAAACAGCACCAATAGGAGATGAAGCTAATAAAGGTTGGTGTATTAATAGTAAAGGCTTCCTGACTCTGCAGTTTTTAACCCCTTCCTCTCTAGAAGTATTAAAGAGATATACTACACATCTCTTAGCTCTTATTCCTGGTTTATTTATTGGAATTCTGGGCCGTACAGCTTTGGAAGGAAAAATAACTGGCCAGTAATTCACAAATTATTTCACAGACAGAGTTCCATTTTGCCACGTGTTTTATTTGATGTGTTTTTATATGGGCACTGAGAAGCTGTGGCATTTTCTGTGTGTGTCACACCCAGCGTTACCAGTTATCTTTCCTGACCCAGATGATACAATTTAGTGCCTTTTGTCCGTGTATGGCTAAGATTAGGGCAAGGCTGTGAGCGAGGCAGCTGAAGATGTGTTTAGGCAAGACTGTGTGACTGGAGCATTTAAAGAGGTGACATTTAAGGGGGTTTCACCAGGGGGTTATGGGTCTCTTTGGGAATGCTAGTCCACCACTGGCAACCTGGGCCCCTAAATCAGGAGGGCTTTGTAAGACGTAGAATTGCCACATCTTCCACAGAGGCGCAGCCTTGCAGATGTTATGACATCATGCATGCTGCCTTGAGTTGCTTCTGAAGAACACCCTGGCAAGAGATTCCTGTGCCACAGTCTTTGTACATTTGTGTTATGATCCCTTAAGAGACTTCTGGTACAGCAAATGCAGCCTTACTTGGGGCACTCCTGGGAAAAATACCAGTCTCAAATCCATGGGACATTCTTTGTGCACTTATCCTGCCCCAACATAATATTCTTGTGCCCCGCTCTGTTTATAAAGGACTTCTTTTGAATGCGAATACTATACCCAGTGGTGGCCGTAACACAGCTTGTGAATCTGGACAAGAGTTGTCCCCAGTGCTAATTGGTGAATATGCTAGCACCTTTGCGTCCATGGGTTTGGACTGAGGTGTTAAGGAGATGTAAGGACTACTTCCACTAGTTGCACATCCTGGGACACAAGCTGAAATTGCTGTCCCCTCCATTTTCCTGGCATGTAAACCTCTCTGCAGTGGGAATCAGAGCTCACTGTTACTGTTTGGCAGGTAGAAGAATGGGAACTTCCTTAGTTTCTGTGCTTCTAGGAAAAGAGTTTCTATGTGAGTCTAGGAGACAGATGCAAAGAAAGTACCAAATTTTCTGACTCTTGTAAAAGAATAAAAGAAATCTTTATTATTGCATAAACTAAGACACCTTGGCTTATTAGCACTTGGAGATGGTAAATAGAGAATGGACCCAGAAGAAGTTGCACTAAGGGTCTCAGTATGTAGATAGCAAGGCCAGGTCAGCTGAGGCATTGACCAACCTCCTTTAGTGGAAGATGTCCCTGCCCACAGCAGGAAGGTTGGAAAAAGATGAACTTTAAGGTCCCTTCCCAACCCAAACTATTGTATAAACTCCATTGGTCCCACAGCAGCCAATGGCCCTGAGGCCCTGCTCCTGCTGCCTCACCATAGCTGAGTAAAATAGCAGAAACAAACCAGTGCTATCCAAATGGGTCATAAAATTGTTAAAAAGCCAAGTTTGTCTCACTAGAAGTGTTTTAGCTGATTCAGTGGAGATATGAAACTGTGAAGACAGCATTATATGAGAGTTTGGACTGGAATTTCAGAAGTACATTCCCTTGACACTGGATTGCATAAAGAACAATATTGGGAATTACAGTGCATGGGCACCACTGTCATCACCCCCAGTAAGACTGCATGTCTCAAGGACTGACTTCTCTTGGGTTGGTTCTCAGTGCACTTTGGCATGTGGCTGTTGGTGTGTATACATCTTGCCCAGAGTTGCTTAGTGCATGGGAAATGCTAGGAATTACCAGCTTTTCCGTTTTTCTTCGTCAAAGATTATCAGTCTCTTCCTGTTCACACTGTTTGGAGTCAATGTGAGGCACAAGGCTGCAACAAGTCAAGTCACAAGTGTCCTCTGGTCATCTAGAAGCCACCTGAGGAAGGATTCTGGAATAACTTTTAACCAGGTGCTGGAAGCTTAAGCTCATGGAAAACAGCCTCTCCCTGACTCTGTCAAAAGATCTTTTTAGTGATTAACCTGTAAAGAGGCCCTCCATTGTCATTGTTCTGGCTTGGCAAATTACCTAAGAGCCTGTCAAGAAAACTTACATCCTACAGTGACCTTTCAAGCTTGTCTGCATCCCAGATGGAGATCTACCCAGGCATTGACCAGAAATTGCTGTGATCAGAGCAAGACAGGGCAGCCCCATTAGGGTGGGGGAACAGGAGGACATCCTTCTGCTCATTGGCTGGGGAGGTGTTTCAAACATAAGCTTCAGAAAGTGATCAAGACATTTTCTACAAGGCCCATCTAGAAAATTAAATGGGATGCCAGCTTCCATCCTTTGGATGTCTGGATTCGGTGGGATACCTGCCTCCCAGATCCTTCTGCTGGCAATTTATCTATTCTTTGCCCTTTTCTAGAAGTATTTTAAAAAGTTGTCAGGTCCAGAAATTTAAGAAGTGCTCAGAATTGTCAAGACTGGCCTGGTGTGCCAGCCTGAGAGGGCTGAAAGGGAACTGACTCCATGGGAATGATAAAGTGTCCTATGTTCACAGGGAGCTGGGGTGTGACTACCTCCCCTGCCCAGATTTTCTGCACAATTTTTGGGCACAGCGGAGTAGAAGACTACAGCATTTTTCTTTTTCACTCCAAAAACACTTTATGAGAATACTTTTTGGTTATCTTGCCTCACCACAGACACAAATTGAAAATTATAAATAAGGCAGATTCATTTTTATTTTAAAATAATGTTTTAAATAATAGCAATAAGGTGAAGTTACATGATTTTTCTGGTGCAACACTAATTATTAAAATCTTGGAGGTCTCCTTTGGAAAAGCTTAAGGGCTAGCCTTTTTTTTCTCTTAAAAGTTGTCCTCAATTCACAGGGAGCCTCCCAGAATGAAATCAGTCTGGTGATAAACTCCTTCTACAGAGGTAGCCTGAAACACAGATGTGAGTCTGGTTATCATGGCAGGAGATGGGCTGATGGCTGAGTGGGATGGATTTGGGGTTGGCTCATGACTTTCCTGTGCTGACTACCCCAGGGGTAAGGGATGAAGCTCTGCTGGCCTGGGCCATGTGTGCCTGTAAGGGACGGAGGCACTGCTCAGCACTTGACCTCCCACAGTGTGTTGGCATCACTGCACTCAGAGGAAACAAGGAAAGAAGTTAGGAATGAAATGACAAAACTATGCATATGTGTGCAGTGTCAGCCACAGCCAGCTCGCACTTAGGCTTTTCCTTGTAAAATTACATCTCCACAATTGCCTGTTCCTGTCTGAACAGGGGCACCAAATAAATGGGAGGAGGAAAAGGGGAAGAAGTGGGTAGTCTGGCAATGGCTCTGATCTTTCAGCCAGGCAGCTCTCTGCATGATGCTGTGGGTGTGAGACAGGCTGTGGTTGTGCTACATGTGAAACACTGCCACGTGGAACGTGGCAATGGGACAGAGTCAGCAGCTAAACAGAACGGTGACTCAGGTGAGAGATGTGCCCGAAGAGGAAAAAAGGCTGGAAGGGCTTTGGCAGCGTGTGTGGAGGTGCAGTGGCTGCTGCACAGGTTTATGTGCCTCACAGTGATTTCTGGAGCAAGGCTGTAAACTAATCAGCCTGAAAAGCTTAAGGTGCAATCAGGAATGCAGGAAACTTCAACCCCAAGAGAATTAAGTTGCTAATATGTTGCCTTGCTTTCTAGGAGAGATCTGCCTGTTGATGCTTTCTGCAGTGCTTGTGCTTTTAAAAATTAAATTGTCCATTTCTTACAATTTGAAAACACTTTTGGAAGTGACAGCTGGGCTAGACATACATGTTTTGGTTTCCAATATTATCTCTGTAATAAGCACTGAAGAATTAGGAGATTTTAAAAAAATTGCAAAATACAGGTGCAGTAAAAGTGAATAAAGTGTTTCTCTAAGAAAGATGTTTCTACCTTCTATTATTATCAGGATATCTCAAGTGTCATCCTTTACTAGTATCTTCACCAAAAAAGGTTGAATGCCTTTTTTTCCAAGGCTACTTTGAAGAGAGGAAGTAGACTAGAACAGAGTTTTTAAGCTGGATCACCCCCCCACCCCCCGATAATTTTTAGCATTAGTTATGTGTAAAATTGTTGATCCAAGATCTTCTTAACTGCTGCTTTCTTCTTATGTCTGTTTACCTTTAAGCTGAATAAAGATACCTGTTCCTAGCCTGACAATACTATTGGTAGATTATTTTAGAAAATTTAAAGTCAAAACTGGCTAGTTGACTTCTGAAAGAAGGAGAAGCACTGAAGAAAAATACTAGGATGGAACTTGTTCACTCTAGCTGCCCACAAGTGGGAGAAAATTGGCATAGCTTACACAAAACATTTTTAATGTTCCAGTTAAAACTTGAAATGATCTGCCAGCTGTAGCAAATATTTGTTCTGGCTTTTGCAGGTATCTGTCAGTGCTGGCTGGGTCTGCCTGTATGTGCAAGTGTTAGAGGGTGGCCTTCCCTTGCTGTTTGAGAGTGCTTAGTAGGGTGGAAAAGAAGGACCTGCTTTGGAGCAGCATGGAAATAAGTGGCAAATCTTTATGGGAAGTGTTTCATTGTTCAACAGAGTTAGGGTCAAAATAAAAAGTGTTGCATATAGTGGAAACATTTGCACGGTGTTTCTTATGTAATTTATTATTTGTTTTGTCCTTTATCAACAAGTGATTTGATTCCCTATCCTCCTTTTCAATAACCAATGAAGATTTTGTTTGCTTTCCCCTTTCTATGTCATCTGTGAGACAATCAGGTTTTTTGCCCTTGAATACAGATTGCCCATGAATACAGATTTGCCCATGAATACAGATTGATTTCACAGGTACTTGCTTCTGAATAAGATATGCAAAAAAGTAGTATCAGTAGAAGGGCCAAGGCTGCAGGATGGTTTATTTGATTTATAAACTGATAAACTGATACATGTATTGCTAACTGAATCCATTTGCTACAGTGATTATTATGCAGTTAGCTGCTTTATCCAAGTGCCACTGTCAGAAGTGTCATTAAAAATTAATGTGGTGGCAACACACTCATAACTACCACTGCTAAGTGTCCTCCTGATTGTTTCTCTGACATGGAAAAAGAAGCATACAGATAAAATTCTCTTTTCTCTAATAGGTCATTTGCCTCCTGCCCTGAAGAAAATGACCCATTAGGTAGCAGTAGTGCTCTACATTTTCATGAAGTAGAAGATAATTATGGGATACGAAGGCTGCTTAGAAACCAGAATTATTTCTGTTACATGTTTATTATCTCCAGTGGAACTTCAAGTCAAACAGTTCAGAAAGCCAAAAAGTTCTGAATTCTGCCACTTAGGTATTGAATAAAACTGATGGTCATAAAACACCTGATATTTTTCAATTAAAGTGAATAATTGTACACCTCAAGATGCCATGTTATTTTAGGTGCATTTGTAGAACAAAAACTGATTGAGCTCAGAATAAAAAAGATTTATTGAATAAAAATGCCTTTTTTTTGGTCTTAGCTGAAATCATATTGGAGAATTCTGAGTAGGTCTTTAACCAAGAAAGTTGTCTCAATCCAGCAATGTGCAAAAAATGAGAATGTATATTCGGTCTCATCTCCAGAACCACAAAGGCCCAACAGTCATTCTGGGTCCCTGTTCTCTGCCTCCTGATTTGGGTGACTGGAGCACAACTCAGAGGCTGGGAGAGACATGCTCTGCAATCCTTGTCTCGTGTGACAGATTTGGGCCAACATGCAGCTGAAACTTGGCAGTCTAGATAGCCTGCATAGTTAAATTCTGCATAGACATGTTTACCTTTTTGTTAGCTACAAAACATGTTTGAGAGATTATATCAAATACTGTGCTCTGATAACTGGAGCTGTAGCCTTGCCAATTTGGAAACTTAAATGGCTGATGGTCTACACATCAAATTTGTACTGCAAAAAGTACAAAACTGCAGTGCGTATGAAACTTTCCCTGTAGTTCATCTCTGGCTTAGGCCATGTCTTTAATAGATACCAGTTTAACAAGGTCAGATATGCTGTGTACTTCTAGAAGTTTTAGTAAGTATTCCTATAGCTGCTGGTTAAATTGTGATTATAACACTCTGACCTCCTATTGTATGCATTTATTGAAATTGTATGTGCTTCAAAAATGGATTAGGTGACTTTTCATAGTAGTTTAACTTCTACTAATTACTTCTAAATGCACCAAACTTTCCTCATAGGCCATAGTTGTACAGATGTCTCTTTCTGGATCCATACTCTTCATTCTTGGAAAGATAGAGTTAGAAAAAAAAATTAACCCCTGCAGAAGTGGATTGGTTTCTGGAATACTTATTGTCTTCCTAATTAATCTAAAAGTTCTGGACTATTAATCTATACAGGCTACTACTCTGAGAAGTGGTGGCATAATGATTTGATATGTGAGGGTGTAATGTGCTGACAGTGAAAGACATAAATTCTTCTTTTATAAACTTCAGTGATTCATTTGTTTAATGATTTACTTCCTTGTAGCACCAAGTCACACTATGATGCAGTAGTTGTTGGACGTAGACCTATAAAGCTTCTTTCACAGTTAGACCATTGTCTTGGTTTGAAAGACAGGTATCTGCCAAAAGAGACAAGGGCCTTTTTTTTGAAAGGAGAGTATAACTGCCCCCTTCCCTTCACTCCACTATGATTTTTGAAATTAAAGGGGTTCTCAGGCGAAGATATGGGGGTAGGAACAACCGTTCTTTACTGATGTATATACATATATATATATATAACAAGAGAAACAAAACACAACAATAACTGTGAGATCAACAGCAACGGAGCAGAAAACTCAGTAAACAGTTCTGGTTGTGGACACCTTTCCTCTGTGATGTGATTACCCCTCTGATGCTGCCTGCCAGCTCTCGGTGATCCCACGTGGCTGGAGGGGCGCTGCGGGGAATGGC
>VZTT01050079.1:14314-42790 GCA_013400855.1 Buphagus erythrorhynchus
GCAAGCCCCTTATCCCAACTCTTCTCTTCCGGTGTTGCCCCTCTCCTCCCCCCTTCGAGAGAAAACTGTTAACTGAGCTTGTGGGTGTAGACCGAAATACTTAGCATAACAATGGGAAAAAATTCCACAGAAAGAAAAAGGGAAAATTCAACCCCCAATAACCATAACCAATACTTACTGTTTGAATATTGCAAAAGCAGTGTCTTTGAAAAAGCACAGGTTTTACTTTCTCATTTGACAGAATCCTTTTACAGGTAATGTACTCCAAGTTACTGTCTAGTTGATTTTTAACCAATTACCAATTACCAGCATGCAAAAACACCCTGTCATAGTACTGGAAACATTTTGTATGTAGTTGCAAGCTGTAAAACATTTCTAATCTCTATTTTTTCCCACTAGATCTTCTTCCTTTTTAGTGAAAGGCTCATATAGGAATTGGACAACTCTCAACCCCTTTTTTGTGCAAAAAATAAATGAGATTTTTGTGGTCAGGAGAAAAATATTTCAAAGGATCAAGAGAATAAATAAAATTGTTAAAACCAAGTCTTCCAAACCTTAGAACTAGAATCAACTTAAGTCAATTTTGGAAATGTTTAACTGTTGTCAGTACTTTACTGAAGAGAATTTATTTAGAGCCAGATAATACTTAGCTTATAAACAAATATATTGTCTAAGGAGTCCTTCCCTACACACTGCAGCATCGCTGCAGCCTCCCTCCTCTTAACCTAATGCTATATTTTAAGCACTGCTGCCAAAGAATTTGTATCTTGTTATCTCAAAATGCTGGTTTCATTAGTTGATATGAACAGCAAGCTGGCTATTATGAGGATACAAGAGTTCCTCCAAGTTGGGTGAAAGAAACTCCATGCCTTGACAGGAGGTGTGGCTTTAATATAAACTTGTGCTGCTGTAAATCAGATAATCAATATTAGAGAGGGAATTATGAAACCTTGCAGTTTACAGCCAATCTGATAGGCAAAGCTAGAGAATACCAAGTATGGTTCACTCCTTGTTTTGGTTTTTTTTCAGTACGTGGTGCTGTACTACCACCACTCTGTGCAGGAACAGGGCTTAGAGTTATGTCTGAAATGTCCTAACACAGTTCTGTCATTCTTCATTATGGTTTTTCCTAACAGAGCAGAACCAAAAATTGTTGCCCTTTTCTAAATAGCAAAGGTCAAAAGTAGATTACACTGTAGTGTGCTCATATTTTTATCCTCAGATTTGTATTGCCCTGACAAATTATGATATATTATATTTATGATCATGTGTGAGTTCACATGAGTCATCATGTCTGAGTTTTGCAGAGCTTAAAAGAAGCACAGATATTGCAATGGTGTTTTCTGGCAACTTTTCACTGCCTTTATGTCTCTGAACATTATTCTGTGGGTTTCAAAAATGTAGCAAGAAAACACTTTTGTAGACATGTATGCTCTAAATATTTGCTCATTGAAGGGTTTTGGAATTTCTGGTCTGCAGAACACTTGTTGGTGGCTCAAGACAGCTGGCTGATCATGTTGAGCAGGCACTGCTCCAGACATTTCGTGCTTACAGGATGGTATCTCATCCAGTTCTGCAGGGTAGACAGGAATCTTGTGTGCCTGTAAATGGGAATAGAGAGTTTTGTATATTTACTGTGATATAACCACATCATAAAATCACTTGAGAACTTCCAGTCTATTATTAAATATGGGTAATGCTCCCTGTAATGAAATTATAACCACCCAGGCCTTCTCTCTCAATTAAAAAGTAAAAGCAACTAAACAAACCATTACTTCTATATGATTTTATTTGCTCCTTTGCATATCCACTCTAGTTTTAGGATTTTTGGAGGTTTTTGTGTGTTTGTTAGACTTTCTCTTCTTCAGTTGTATGACATGGCATTGTGGTGGTCTAATACGTGAGATATATTTTACATAGATTTTTCCCTAGCCTAATTATTGAGGATTTTATTATATAAGAAAAACTCCATCTGTCTTTACTGTCATGATTTTGGGTATATCCACAAGTAAATGGTGTGGACTTTTTAAACAACTTTTAAGGCTTGAAAATTGGTGACAGTACAACCCCAGAATTTCTGTAGGCTAGCCTATAATTTCTGAACCCTTCACTGCAGAAAGAACAAGGAACTGGGAACAACAAAATTAATCCAGGAGGCCTACTCCTGAGAGGAGGTCAAGCTGCTGTTACAAGGAACTAGAAGTGTTTTGCACCACTTTTGCAAAACAGGGTTCCAGGTAGGGATTTTTGCTCTGGGGGAAAATGGGCCTATGTCCTTCTGACCCTGAGCTTCAAGTTCTTCTCAAACAGGGAAGGCCCTCTCTGACAAGCTTCCTTAAAATAAAGGGTTAAAAATTAGAGAATTGTAAGTGAAAATGGATTTCAGTATTTCAGTCCAATCTCATGTACCACAAATCTTCACAGATTTTAGCTTATTAAGTGAAAACCAAAAGCAGATTATTTCAGTCTTGGAAACACCTCAAGATCAAGATTCATACCCCTCAGTATGAATTCTTGGGAGAAAGATTACAAGCTGTCAGCACTAGGTAAAAATTACATTTTTTTTTCAAAAGATACATGAGTGAAGTGTGTGACTAAGTAGCTGAGACTTCCAGGAAAGAAAGAGTCAAGAAATGAATCAGCAAACATGAGGGAAGAATATCTAAAATGTCAAAGACCAGACATCTGTTATGAGAAATGAATTGTTTTCTTGTCATCCATTTCCACCAATACTCTCCTTTCTCATGCTACTCTGTGTTCTACTTTTGGGAATGTAGTGATTAGAAGTATTTGACTATTCAAGGACTTTGATTCAGAAATAAGGAGAGAGAACAAAAATGTGACATGAAATAAATTATGATGCTTATTAGTGTAAACATAATAGTGTAATAGATTAATCTTTTTCACTCTTTGTTTCTTGTAGTTTTTTTTTTTTCCTTTCTGTTAATAGGTTATCTGATACATCCTTATGTTAAAGATTAACAGAATTTTTACTGGATACTTAAACATATTCCTGTTCATTTTTTTACTTTATGTGAAGCGTAAACTTTTATAAATAATCTTTGTTGGGAGACGTGTCTGTAATTTATACTATTGAGAGCTACTCCAGTAGTAGTCCTTCTCAAATAAGAGAATTTACAGCAGCAATTAAGAAGAAGGATGTTTCATCAGCCAACATTTTACACAAACCCAAATTAAAATTGTTTGAAATTGTTTGAAAATTAGAGCTGCTTGCACTGTCTGAAGACTTGGAAGAGAGAAAAAGTGCTGAGAAAACAGAAGTGGTAGGGAAGAGGAAGAAGGGAAAGAGAAAAAGTAGGGATAGAGGGGTGGTTGTAGACCAGTCAACTATCTCCAATTTCCAGATATATTCCTGAATAAAAATTCTAAATACATATAAGTACTTGAAAGATCAAAATGTGATGAATTATAATCAACAAGTTGTCTTGAGCCAATCTAATTTCTTTCTTTGTTAGGATAACGTGTCATTTGAGCAGAGAGGAAGCCGTAAATTTAATCTGCCTTGGTGTTATTAGGGCTTTTGATACTGTTATTTATGACAGGCTTGTACAGTAAGAGAAATATGGCCAAAGCAACATGTAACTAGCTGGGTGTGTGACCTAGAATTCAGATTTCAAACAAACTTGTCACTGAGAACACTCTCAAAGATGTAGAAAATATATTTTGGAAGGGTGTGTTTAGTGTCCCCTGCTCACCCACGCACTGACTATGTAATGGAGAGTGTGCCATGGAACTGAGGGGTATAGTGCATGCTGGACGATAAATACTGCAAAAAACCTCGATGAGCTAAGGTAGTTCTTGGAGCAGAAGAAGGAAAATAAGCACTTCAATAGGAAGATGTGAAAGATCTGCACCTGGTAGCAGTGAGCCAATACAAAGTTGTGGGTGTGACTGTAAAGCAGACAATGAATAAACATTGACCTTTTCTGTGCCATCTCTTTTATTGTGCTTTTCCTGTTATGCTGTGGACAGCGTATTTTCTTCTGTCCTTTATGACCTTTGCTTGATGGATCTGCCTTTGTCCTTTGGACAGTCTCATTCTGTCCTTCAAGCTTCAAAAAGATTTTTGTCCCTCCTTCATTTCATTTCCTGTTGTATGCTTTCCTCTTGACTTCAGATAATTAAGGACCCACAAGTGATCTCTTTTTAAGTTTCATCTTTTTTTTTTTTTTTTTAGATGATTCAATTGCTTAATTTTTTTTGGTGGCGTACTACTTATCTGCCAGTGAAATATAATCAATTCTTTTGAAGTGGTATCTTCTATCTTGGTGTCCCTTGCTCCTCTTCCTCTTTTTTTTTTCTTTCCCCAGAAATGCTAAACTAGCATTTCTAGAACTAGAATGGTTCTGCTACTTGTCCTATCTATGTCTGCACAGCTAGTTCTCCTGGCAGCAGGGCTGGCCATTGGAAGTCTTCTCTCGGGTGTGCTCTCCTGGCGCAAGGTAACAGGATATTTCTTTCCCTCCTGGCTTTTTCTGCCACATATTCATCCCACATCAATTACCCAATCTCTTCTCAGCTATGCTAACCGGCCCAGGCAACCACACTTAGCATTTCCTATATTAAGGGGCTTCCATTCATGTTCCTGCATTTCTTTCACTGGTACAGATGTCTGAAGTGTTTTGTGGAACGACTGCTTGCTTTCATTCCCTTGCCAGCTTGTGTTTTAAGGAATTTTAAGGACTTATTTTAAGGAATAATCATGCCAGATCACTTTCTCATTTCTAGGCAGAGAGAATTGGCAGATGATCATTAAAGACACTTCTGTGAAGAGAGGAAATATTAGTGTTAAGGCGCTGTTGAAATACTGATCTGGAAGCAGACGGCTCGAGCATATTCAAGAAAAATGTAAGTTGATAAGAATTGATGCATACAGTTGACATCAAGAGGGCAGAGATCCTTTGGTGCAAAAGGAAGTGAACTGGCTGATTATGCCTACCAAAGAGGGAGGAAAGGATTTACTCATGGGTAAATCTAGACACTGAGCACGATGGGAAAGATCTAGATAAACTAATGGGTAATTGATGTATGTAATTAGTTTGCAAAGAACTTCAGGCTAGATCCTTGAAGATGGCTTCTAACCAAGGGGAAAAAAAAACATATTTCTGTGTTTTAGTGTTTAGTCTATGTCGTGGCAGAGATAAATAAAGATTAAAAAAAAAAAAAGGCGTGGTAACACTATGAAAATACTGTTGCTATGAGGCTATTGGAGACAAAATAAAGTGGCCAACACTACTTTTCAGTCCTGAGCTATAGTAAAGATTTTCAATACACTGAAGTCTGTCTCTCGTACTCACTTTTTTCTTTTTATTTTTTGACACAAACACTTTTATATCTCCTACGTAATTAAAAGCAAGAACAAGTTTAGCAAAGCCACACTAATGTATTTGCTGATTCTTTGAAGTTGGGAGTTAAAAACAATAGTCTTCTAGGCAGAGAAAAGATAATTTCTTTGATTTTAATGATTATTTAAAGAATTAACTAGTAACTCCTGGTTATATTTTGCTTATGCTTTGTCCCCAAGAACTGGTAACTCATCTTAAAATCAATGGCTGCCTAGTGACAAGCAATTATTATATAATTTATTACTTACAGACAAATAAAATATTTTCTTGGCCTGTAATGATGGTCAGAAGCCTAAAGTTGTGATTTTATCAGAGTTTTGGAGGTTTCATCAAGACACATGCATTGTTTTTGACATTTCTGTAAGCCTCTTGCAAATTTCTTGTTATGCATGGAAAAATTTCCATTATGTAATTTTTGTTTTTATTCAAGGGTGGAATAAGGGGGCAGACTTGGGTTTTCATTTTATTTTGACTTTCTTTTTTTAATTCTCTCATATTATATTTTTAAAATATTTTTGCAAGAAAAACATAATTCCCTGGAAGTCATCTTTGGCTGGCTGAGAACCAGCAATACTGGCAGAATCAGGGTTTGCCACTTAATTCTTCCAGTTCATCTGAGTAAGAGGGTGAGTTTCTTGTAGATGTGAATTTGGTGACTGTGAGCTGCCTCAAGATACTGAAAGAAAATATTGCAAAGACCAGTCACAAGAGCCATAATGAAATGAGTTCTTGTTGACCAAGCATCATTTGTGATTTCACAGGTTTGAGTTATTGCAAACTAGATTCTTTACAAGAGACACTTGTTTTTTCTGAAAATTAAAGGTGAAAATAAAACACATAAGAAATGTAAGAGAAAAAGTATAACCAGCATAACAGCCTCAATTTATGAGGAGCAGGAATTTTCCAAAGATGTTTGCTGTCTCTGTCAGCTTTCACTAGTACAGAAGTTTCAAATCAAAATTATTACATTCTCTCAAGGAAAACTACTTAGCATCATTATTATTATTTACTTTATTGCTGGCATGAGTGCTTACACAGTAAGAAGGATAAGGCTTGTAGCCTGCTGTGGATTGAGTTGGGATTACATAGACATTTTCAAGACTAGAGTACATGTGGGAGGTGTAAGAGGTGTTCACTCTTCCTCCAGGAGCCCCTATTTTACTTATTGTGGCTGCACTTTCCCAGGAAGCAGCTGTTGTATTTGTTCTCTTTGCTGTCATGGAAGGAAAAGTAACATTTTAATCTGCTGGCAACATTTCATTGGTTCAGTGGAGGCCTGCAGAGGCTGGGAAAAATGCAAGTAACCTTCTTCCTAGGGCATGCTTCTGTGTAAAGCCATACACCTCTCTTATTTATTTTTCTTTAACTGCAATATCTATTGCCACTTATAAACAAAATTAAAACACATCATATAAAACTTCCTTTAGTTTATTAATGAAAAGTAAGAGTAATGAGTGGCATGCTGCAGAGCCCTGGTATGCCTGTAATGCCATCGCTTTCCTTTTTGTATCTATAAGGCTGCACAACTTGCTTTTTTTGAAACAGTTTTTGTACAACAAATTGACTTCTTTTGTTGTGGTCTGTAGTTTGAGTGCAAGGATGAACACGGCACATGGTGGAATTCTGGCCTTAAAAAAATGTTCCTTATTTTGATATGCCATACCAATTAATACCTCAAATAAAAACCACATAGAAAACTTCATCTCAAAGTGAAACAGCAAGGCATTTTCTCACCAGTCAATGTGGGATCCTTTTGTAAGGATTTAAGTCTAAATAATACCTTTTTCTCTCCCTAGTTCTTGTTTCACGTTGCATTTTCTTCTGCTTAATGAAGGAAATAAAAGACTTCAGATCATGAAAGACCATCAAATAAACACAAGCATTTAGTAAGATGACGTCCTCTTCGTATTTTATGGATCCATGGAGAGCTGAATTGAAACACAAAGGAAGAAAAGGAAAATATTCATTACTTTTGTATCTAACTTTAGCTATTCTTACCACATTGCAGTGTCACTTTTTATTTCACCCATATGAAAGAGATGCTGTAAAAAAAAATTGAAACATCTCAGAAAACAACCACAAGAGTGAAATATAAATATTATCTTCAGTATTGGTTCTGTTTATCCTAGAGACAGGTCTTTGTGTGATGCTGCGTGCTGAAGGAGAACTCTGGCAAGAGCATCTTCCATCTTCAGGTGTGGTGCCTGCAGGAGCTAAAGGTGGAAGGTGAACATCAGATAGGCAGAGTCAGGGCAGTGCTGAGGAAGGAAAGGAGCCTTCTGGAGCTCTGCTGATGTCTCATGAAGAGTTGGAGCATCATGTTGGTGAGTGTGGTGGTTTAGATAGTGCAGAAAATTTTTTTTTTTTTTTTAGAAATCGGAGTGTAAAGTCCTTTTAATATGTTTAATGAAAGAGTTTATCTTATTGTTCTATAAACTTTAGGGCCGGGAATATGTAAACGTGTAACCAGTGCATGGCAAAACCTTGCCTATGGCTCATGCTCCACGAGAGGGAGCCAGAACTGTCTTTAAAATGTCAGCAGCAAACCCTGTTAAAAAAGCAGCCTAATCTCTGTCCGAGGCGCTGCCATTGCCTTATGGCCAAGGCAGAGTTTTACCTCACCTCCTCCTCCATCTCCTCCTCTTTCTCCTCCTCCTGCCTCATTGCTGGTAGCCCGGTTGGGATAATCAGCAAAGGATGCCGTCCCTTATCTGCATCTGGAGTTTATTATTCAGCTTATTAGGCAATAAATGCAAGGGGCAAACTGAGGGGTGAAACTGGAATTAAAATATGCAACACCTGGCAGTGCAATAGAAAGTAAGAATAGTTTTTTGGATCACCGAGTTGCATGTGCAAAGATATATTTCCTATGGTCTTAAACACTAACAAAACAACAAAGCCTCTAATTAGAATCCTTCTAGGAATACATGTGTTACATGGAAAAATCTCAGACCAATAAAGTCAGATAGTGGGTGATAATGGCTTTCAGAATAACTTGGAGTTTTGAAATTGACTGCAATAAAAGTTAACTGATCGGAAATTAGAGTCAGTGATACTCAAAAAAATCGTATTGCCAAAAAAACTTCTTTTGGCCAGTAAGTGTCCCTTAAGGAGGTCAGCTGGAATTGCTGGTTGAATATATGAAGCTTAAACTGAATCCCATGTTGGAAATGTGGGGCTAACTGAGCAAGCCTGTACACTGAGGGGTGCCTGTGAAGATTCCTTCCAGGAAGGTTTCTGGGTCAACAAGTGTCCAAAATCTGAGACAGAGGTCTGCAAGCAGGAAAGCCTGTAGGTGCATAAAGAAAATGAAACATTTTGGAAAACTTTTAAATGAACAAAATATAAAAATGCCATTGATTTGAAGTCAACAATTTCAAGCAAGAACAGTCTAATTTTTGCAGGGAAAACTATTGTTTATTGCATCACTGGATTTTACAAAGCAAAAAGCACTGTTCTTCTGGATTTGACAGTAATGTGTGTGAAAGAGAGGCAAAACCCCTCAATTACAGAATCACAGGATGGGTCAGGTTGGAAGGGACCACAGTGGGCCATCTGGTCCATCCTCCTTGGTCAAGCAGGGTCATCCCAGAGCACATGGCACAGGATTGTGTCAAGATGGTTTCTCAATATCTCCAGTGAGGGAGACTCTGGGTAAGGTGTTCCAGCGCTCAATCACCTGCACAGTAGAGAAATTCTTCCTTACATTCAGGGGGAACTCCCTGTGCATCAGTTTCTGCCCATTGCCTCTTGTCCTATTGCTTGGCACCACTGAGAAGAGCCTGGCTCCATCCTTTTGACACCCTCCCTTCAGACACTCACAGACATGGATGAGGTCCCCTCACACAGCTGCTTTGCCACCGGGATCCACTGTGTGTGTCCAGAGCCTGGTCTGAGGGACACGATTGCCAGAGCTGAGGGTACTGATAGCTGGTTAAAAGAGTGAATGAAAAATTTTGTCTTAAGGCAGGGAATACGTTCTGGATTGTAGAGTATGGTTTTCATTTATTTGTAAGAGGTGTGAATGCGTGTGGATGTACAAATGCTGCATCACATCCCAGGGTGGAGTTGTTAGTGTGTCCTCCTTGTGTTGTAGTGGGGGTTTATGGGAGAAAGGTGAAGCACTAGGGAGTATCTTCTTTGTCTGACTCCTAAAAAGTCACTTGACATATGTAAAACTGACCTAATCATAACCAGAAACTGAATTGGTGACTTTGGTTTTGCCAAGGCCAAAAAGCCTTTTTTGTTTGAATGCTTCTCATGATGTTTGTTACTGCTGATCTCTCCACTACTTTGCCCTTTGGTCTGCTAAAAGCAGCCAAATACTGAAACATGATACCCATGAGGATTATGCAAACAGAGGGAATATTTACATGTAGAGAATAATATTGACATTTGCATCTGCCTTACAGTGTCCCCTCAAATTACACTGAGCAGGAATATAATCAAGCTTCTTTGTTAGATTTGCATGCTGTATGAATTATGATTGATTCTTAAAAATACAAAGTGCATTACTAGTAATGCAGTCACCAAGTAATGTGGGGTTAAAATTTATAGTTAGCTTATGGTTGACAGCTAATGCAAACAGCTGGAAGACTGTATAGAACCTAAATGCATTTAAAATACTGTGTGCCCAGAAATTGGAACTGCACTCAGATTTTTCTTCAGCCAGCTTGTTTCATTGAAAACAGCCCTTAAGAGTAATTTATCCCCTTTTTAATGTTAACAATATTATGACAAAATAGTTGCATGGGAAGAAATATCTGTGAGAAACATCTTAGCAAGTGCCTTAATTGTTAGGTAAAAGTAATAATTGCAAATACCAATATAAGTGGCTTTTTTTGAAGATTGCTGTAGTATAAATATTACAAAATTATAAAGCAAACACTTTCAATGAGAAATATCTTTCATTTGTTCTCCTTTTTTTTTTTTTTAGTTCATTAAAAAAACCCTTAGGAAGTCAAGGGTTAACAAATATATTGGTACATTTACTGACTTTTTTTTTTTAAGTGACAAAGGAAAAACAGAGGCTGTGCTGACCTTTATGAAAGAAGAGATCCATGGGGAAAGAAGGTTTCTTTCTGACAGACAGGAAGCTATCCAATTCAACCATTAAAGGTAGTGAAGGAGGCTGTTTAAGTCATCTGTTATCCCAGGGAGTCAAATGCCACCTCAGGCTGTTGTTTCTCTAAGGCTAAAAGTGTATTTACAGAGAACATCTCATTTACAGAAACTATAAAATATTCTAATGCACTCAGTTTAATCAAATAAGCTACCTATCTGTTAGTGTTTCAAGGCAATATTTTAAAAATATTTATTGTTTTGCTTTCAGTATTTATTTTTCTCACTGAGCACATAATCCCAAATTTCACATTCTGATTATTATACTACATAACTCTCTGTGTCGTCTCTGTATTACAAGGCTCTCTGTTAATCAGTTGCTTATGCAAAATGCATAAGTTCCCAATACATATCTGTATATAAAAGTAGTTATAGATAATCAATATTTACTAAAGCAAAGAGTGAAAATTAGAAGTCTCTGAGAGGTACAGGTCTAATCATAGTACAGACAATAGTACTAAAGCTCATTATGTAAACACAAATGTTTGTCTTGTAGGGTAGATGGTTAACCTGTGAAATTAAGGAGCCTCAGACTCAGCATGGTACATGTTTATTTAGAGAAAAAGAAAATACATATAATGTAATAAAAAATCCTGACTTCAGCAATCAGAGGAGACATCTAGAGTAGTAGGTACCTGCTAGCAGCAGTCTCTATTTGTTGGTTTTCCTTACAATAGATTGAATGGCTACACACTTTCTCTTTTCTTTGTTAAAACTTCTCTTATAAAGGCAGCCACAACCGTGGTTGAAAAATGTTATTATTTTAAAAAGTATTGTGGCTTCATTTGGGCAGTGCTCTCATTCAGTGGAATTCTAAGGAAGCTCATGAAAAAATACAGGGGGAAGAAGAACTATATAAGAAGATGCAAACTCACAATATGAGACCCGAATCATTGCAAAAATGAAATTGCAAATGGATACCCAGCACAGTGGATAATGAGCAGAATACAGTGAAAGGAAGGTAGCCTGGCTCTCCCACACTGTAACCTAAGTGCATCCTGCTGTGAAACTGAAGTGTAGAGTTAAAGCTAAGCAATTTAAGTTAAAGCATTTTGGTGCAGATTGTTCTGATGTCTGTAGAACACCTCATGTGCCACACCCAGGAAGAGAGCTCGCTCCAGTTCACATGTTGTGACTTCTCCATGCAGTGCAGCTGCGGATGGGGCAGGTGGGACAGTGTCACTGTCCCTGCCCCTGCAGTGAGGTTCCACAGCACGTGGCTCTCCTGACCCACCCTGGGCTGCTCTTGGTCAGGCTGAGAATGTGACAGCTGAATACTGCAGAGTGCTGTGTTGATGTTCTGATGTATCCCCAAGCCATGGGAACCCACAAACAGGTTCTAAAATAAGACCTTTGTGGCCTTTGCCATGTATTTTGGGCTCCCTCTGGGAATTTTCATTGGAACAGGACAAACTAATAATGATCATTGCTACAACAAATGGGACTTCAATATGTGCTGTTGGTGTTGATACAACTGGAAACTTTCAAGAATTATTGCGGTTTATCCACATGGCATGAAAGCATATGGAAACTAAATAATGTAATAAGGTAAATTACTAAATAAGGTAATAATGCTGAACACAAGTCAACTGAAAATTTTAAATGAGCAATTACATAAACTTGAAATTTCAAAAAATCTCCATGGAATATGAAAAGAGCAAGGAAAAAAAAGCTTTTACCAAAAAGGATATAAGAAAATACAAGATGTTCTGGATTTTATAAACAATACCTCAAGATATTGCTTTAATATATTCAGAAATAAAAGAGGACTAATAGACAAAAAATACAAAAAAAACCAGTGAAAACTGAAGCTCTCTTGGATTCATTGATGTACATATAATATGTTTTATTTAAAATCATGGTTGTAAATACATTTCCAAATAAATATTCCCTAGAAAACTCTAAAGTACACATTTATTGAATAACATCTTAGGTAGGATGACATTTGTTAATGATTAGTGAATCTTAAGCTAAAAAGTCATCTTTGCCAATGCATACCAAAAAAAGAGATAGCTGATAAAGATGTATAAAATTATTTAATCTCTTTGTTTGGAAATATGTTTCTCTGTTTTAGATGCTTACTGCAAATGAAGAAAAATATTCTAATGAAGTGAAAATACATGATGGGTCAACTAAGTCCCCGATGTAAAGCTCTCCTTTCAGTTCTTGACTGTGGGCCTGATGTTTGTGGGCTGAAATTATTCTTGCAGATGTTTGAAAGTTAGGTGAATCCTGATTTCCATGCAGAATTCAGCTCAGCTGGAATTACATCAAATGCCACATAATGTATATACATGCATTTCTACATGCTTTTTAAAAAATAATGTAGCATATACTTTGTTTCAAGTGAACATTTACTTAACAAGATGTAGTAATGTGAGCATGACGTGATTTATCTGGAAGCATGAAATTAGTTTTATGCTACAGTATTTTATGTCTGCTGAATCAGAAAAAGTTATAATAGCTAAAGGGATTTTCCTCTGACAGGGGTACTTTCCTGTTTGCATTCTTAAATAGTAACAATCATATTTTAATTAAATGTTGTGTGAGGTTTTTTTTACTCTTTTTGAGAGTAGTTGAAAGATGAAAGTTGAAAGATGAAAGTTGAAACTTGAAAGGTATTTTCATGTTATTTTAGAGTATTTATTACTTCTGAAGTGCTTTTTTTAATAGAAAAGGAAATTATAAAATTTAATTTGAATGAAAAACATTGAAAGAGGAAAGGAGAACAGTATACACATAGCATTTGCAGTAATAATTTGTTCAGAATGTGTTGTGCTTGCCTGAGAAAGGATTTGTCTAATTACTGAAAAATAACCTCCTAAATCTGTGATTTTAACCTTATAACTTTGCATAATGAAAGCTAGTAGACCATGAAAATCTTAGCAGAGTTTTCACATTCCTTTTTCACAATTACATTTTGCATTTTGGTTACAAGTGGCTCAGGAACCAAGGCTTCTTTCACTTTCCAGAGATGCATGTCCACAGCTGCATGCTGTTGATTTGGCACAAGTTTTAGTGCTTCTAAAACTTGCTAGAAAGCCACTGACCTTAAAAAAAAAAAAAAAAAAGGAAGTGTGTAATTGAATCCCCAGACTAAAACCATGCTTCAGTGCATTCTCCTTTCTGAAGCTTTTGTCCTGAAAGACAAAACAGCAATTACTGGCAACACTAGACATTGACCACTCCCTGTAGCACAGAGGATGTGGATGTGTATGCACACAGAGTCTTTCACATCGAGTTACAGCTTCTGGCTGCAGCTAGGAAATTAACTGTAATCTGTTTCGGTTTCAATTTTGTCTTATCTGTTATGCATTGGAAAAGACTTAGGGTCACTGTCCCAGTGGACTGCCCCAGTCCTTATCTCACAGGTAAATAGGAAGCAGTTGCACAGGATGAGCCAGACTGTTTACTCAGCAGCACAGAGAGCTTCACCTGGAATTATGCCTTATGCACATGGAATAACTTCTTCCCCTTGCTCACCTCCTGAAGGTCATTCGTTGCTAGCTGCCCACATAAGGCATTTGAGAGTCTTACAGCAGCAGTGGGAAATGATGTGGAGGGACAGTGGGACCCTTGAGAGGGAATCCAGCAGGGAGAGGCATTCCTGGGGAGATGAGGGTTTCCCTGGCCTCGCTGCCTCCCAGACTGTGCCACCCTCTCCCTGTCATGACTGTCCTCCTCGCCAGAGAGTGGAGGGGAAAGCAAGGGCTCACTGTGTTAGCATCCCTTGCAATGCTGGAAAAGCCATGACTGGTACATAAACCCAGGCACCAGGAATCAGCCCATTGGGGTAGGGAAGAGCTTGTTTCCATACTTCTCTATGTCCCTCCACAATTGAACAGTCCATCAGCTTTCTTTGCTGTGATTTCCTTTTCCTTTTCCTTTTTATCTTATTTTATTTGTGCAGCTGTTCCACTTTTTGAACCCATGATATTTCTGAAATCAAAATAACAAGTGCAAGACCAAATAGGTTTGTCTATTCTAGAACATATTCGAGGTGATGAAAGGTTTGAGGTTTGTTTTCGAGATGTTCATTATAGAAATTGGCTGTTGTGTTAAGGAACCATGTACTTTCAGTGGTTTCAGTCTTCCAAGCTAGAGAAAAACAGCTTGTTTTTCTTCTCTTCAAGGGCAGTGGAGCTCAAACACATCCTCCAAAATTGCAGATAACAGAAGGTGATATTTGGCAATGGAGTACTTGCGTAAAAGACATCCTAAAAATCTTTCAGCCCTCAAGAAAATTCATGTGGCATGTCAGGAGAATTCTTCAAATTTCAGGTTGTTGCTGTGGAGTATTTGACATAGATGACCAGAATGGCACATATTTTTTTATAACAAAATGTAAACATGTGCTGTTAGAAGTGGCCTGTCTGCACTCCAATGAGCTGGAAGGTGAAAAATTAAGGCCTTTTACTGTGACTGTGGAAGATGCTTCTGGGTTCTGAATGGCAGAGAAAGCAAGTATGTGTCCCCTCTGAGTCTTTCAAACCATATTAAGATTCCCAGATTTGTCTAAACTTTTGGTCTGTAAACCCCATGATTAACACATTTTCAGGTGGGTCTGCTTGCAAGGAGCAAGCCTTATTTAGGGCACTTTTCTCTCCATACAGTTAAAAATGAGTCCCTGGTCAGAAGAGTGTTGGCAGCACAGGTCACTTGCACAAAAGCCAAGGTGTATTGTTCACAGGTTGCTCACAGCCCTTTATTTTGGTTCTATAAAAGAGGGTCCCACCAGCAGCACTGTTTAGCTACACAGCTACATTCTAAAGCAGCTCAAGGTACTGTTCCATGCTCTACAACTGTTGTTTTGTTCAACTGGGCTTCCAGTGCATTTTCAGGCTCACAAGGTTGGGGATGAATACCTAACTGCTGCACACTGCAGAAAATGACAATGAATTTTTCAGTGTTCATTTCTACAGTGCTGGTCTTTAATTCAGATCAGACAGTCTTTGCCTGAACTTTCTCACCCTAATTCTAGCTCAAGAAAGGGCAGTTTTAGCACTGAATACATATGGGTTATATGTGCATCCATTTCAGGAATGGTAATTTGTTGTGAATATGTTGCCTTTTATACTTCCCAGCAGCAAATTCACTGATTGTTCCCAGAGACTTTCTGAGAAGCAAGTTGCTAAGTGACTTGTGATTTAGCTCCAATATGCAGAAAAGCAACTTTCAACTTCTCTTTTTTCCACTTGTGTGCTTTTCTAGTCTTTAACTGGAGGTGTTTCAGAAGTTGTCCTATATGGCATTCCTCTGACATTGCCTCAGATGCTGTTTTGAGTGTCTGCTGGAAATAAAAGAGCCATGATTTCCAGCATGTACCTTACTAAACCTGTAGCTCTCTGAGGACTGGGCAGCTTTGTCATGGTAGCTGACCATGTAGCTGTGCCTCTGATCAGCTCAGCTTCACCCAAGCTAACAGGCTGCTAGTGCCTTGGCTGGGCAAGGGGGGATTTCTTTCCCCCCAGAGCTACCCCCTGGAGGGGTGTGGCTGGACCCTGGGCTCAGGTGATGCTTCTGAAGCTGGAGTCCCACCTGTGTCTGGCCACAGGGCTTTGCTGTGCAAAGTGGGCTGCCAGACTGTAATTTCATACAGTCATACAATGGCTCAGGCTGGAAGGAACTTTAAAGCTCATCTGGTTCCAACCCTCCTGCCACGGGCACGGAACTCATGGAACCCATTTCCCAGATGGAGATAGGTTTGTTCTCATGTGATCAATCTTTTTCTAGTAACGGCTGCCAAAGAGTCTGTGATCTGGAGAATGCACTCATTTCTCTCAATACATTTTCAGTAAAAAAACAAAACAAAACAAAACAGGATGGGAAATGTATTTCCCATCCTGCAAGGTTTCTGGCATATCTGGTTCCATGATTCAGCATTTCATAAATAAGTTGTTATTTAAGTCTGTTTTTTCCTTTGTAAGCAATACTGATGTTTTACTAGCAAATGGTGAATTGTCTTTTTTTCTGTTGACTTTCAGCTGGGGCCAAGGAATTTGCATGAATGTTACTATTTCTGGCATGCCTAGAGACCTTTCTGGAATTGTCAAGAACAAAGTGCTTTAAAGAAATGCATAGCCAAAGACGATTGAAGATCTGTGCACACAATGTGTGATAAATTTGTCAGCAATTAATTTATTAATGAAAGTCACAATAAATAGCAGAAGCCTCTTAGGATATAGTACTGGAAATCCCATGGGTATTTCAATTTCTTGAGCACTTTGCTATGTGAACAGAATTTTCATTAAAATGCATGCATTTTTGTGCTGGCAATTCAGTCTGAAAAGCAAACTGCTGGGTTTTTCCTCCATTCATACATGCCCTTGAAGTATTTTTGGCAGCAACACCAGGAAGACAGCCACTCCACCAGGATCTGATTCTCAGTGTTGCATGGCAGAGAATGGGAGGTGTTTATGGTGACTTAATGGCAGCATTGGAGCAGATGCTGTCACATCTCCCAGCTAAGGGAGCATGTAATTCCTGCCGGGCACATGGTCCCTCTGATTAAGTGCTTCTTGCTGCTTTCAGGAAGCCATTTGCTGCCCTGCAGCATTCTCTAATTCACACATCCCTGTGTGCATCTCCATTTAATTTGTCTCTCCCCCACTCAGCCTGCTGTGCACCATAATATGGAAGAGCAGACTTAACCTCACTGTGATCTGTTATGGCCCAGTATTTCATAGACAGAGGCCAAGACTGTTGTTTACTCTAATAATTTTAGTAACAATACACTACAGAAATGTTACCTAGCTTTTCAGCTTTAGATTGATCTTGATTGGGAAAAAAAACCCATATGTTGTGATTAGCATAGTCCTCAGCCTCTTTTAGAAGAAACAGGGTTAAATATTGAAGTGAAGGGACATGCTTTTCATTTTCTATCATGGAAGTTCAAGCGGTAACAGTGATGACTGTGTAACTCAGGAGGTGAAAAATGACCAACCAGTGATGAGCAAACACTGGCAGAAAACATAAAAGCAGACACATAATTCACAGGCCAGACAGCAAGAGATAAGCCTCTGCATACGAATATGTGGGTGTGAGAACAAGCAAGTGCTGAAGAAGAGGATCTGAACTGCTTCACTGAAAGTGCAATTATGCAGAAAGCTCTTCTGACTGCATTTCATCAGTAAATACTACCCAGTGGCATAAAACTGGTAAAAAAACCCCAAAGAGCTGTATGAAAATGGCAGGCTTGCTTCCAGGCAAAATAAACTACAATGAATTAAAAATATCAATATATAACATCTGCCTTACAAATAACTAGCTTTGTTCCTGTTTCTTTCTGAGAATGTTTAATTTTGGCTCAGACTTAGATATTTTGTTCTGGTTTCAGCAGACCATTTGAACAACACTGTGCATTCTGGATATAAATCACCTAGATATGCTGGCTGGCTGAATGTACCTTAAATCAAGTAAAAACTGTGCTTCTTCCATTAATTAAAGCATTTATTTTATTAATATCTGTTTTTAAAAAAATCACTGAAAACTAGAATACTGATATTTCTTGATTTTCATTAATACCCTCTGCTGTAATAAAATATAAGACTCTGCTTAGTCATTTGGTAGAAGATCTTTATGGGCTGTCACTGCAGGTATGACCTGAAATAAGAGCAGTATCCCAGGTTCTCAGGACTTTCTTGGTGGCTGCAGAGAAGAAAATGAGGGTACTCCTTCCAAAGCTGTGTGAGAAAGAGGCTGGGACCCAAAATGAAGAGAATTTGTTTCACCAAGAAGGAGCTTTAAACTTTTAAATTAAACAAAACATTTTTTCTTTAAACATTTCTCTTTTTATTCACTAAGCTCTTAACTCCAGGTTTTATGGTTCAGCTCTGTGGTTCTGTGGCTTGGGATCAGCCTGTAAAGGCTGTTGTAAATCTCAACTCTCATAAGATGCCTTTTCCTGCAGGATCATTTATGCCTAAAAGAGCCTCTGACTATCAGGAGACCTGGACTTGGGGTGAACCTCCTTCCTCTCCTGCCAAATGCTGGCTGTTCCCAGTTGTGTCAGGTTCAAGCTGACTGGATCTTCAGAAGTAACAAACGCAGGTTATACTTGATCCCCTCAGAAGAATTTTAGATCCAGACCAGCAAGGGTTCAGTTTTCACCTCAGTCTGTATTTTTACCATTGGTTTTGGTATTGCATGTCTATACTGCCTTATTTGTTTCAGTACTAGCTGCTATTTTCTTGTTAATGTACTTTTTTTTTTTAAAGAACAGATTTAAAAATATATATTTATTATGAATTAAGAATATTTGTTCTCCCAAAGTCACAAACGGACAAGCAAAGCATTTTATTTGCATGCCTAAAGCATTCAATGAAAGACAATTTATGAGTAAAATGAATAAACATTTTTCATTGTTCCGATTGCTGAGCTCTGGGTCATTTCGATAAGTTTGTGGAAGTAGCTGATTGCACTCTAGATTCTTAAAGCCAGACTGGATTTCCTGCTTATGTGTTTACTTTAACTGCCTTTAATGATCCAGTAAATATGGCCTGATGGAGTAATACTGGGTTACAAGCCATCCTGGGATTTTTGCTGGAGAAAGATTCAATTACTGTGACTGTTTTACTCAGCCCTTATAAAACTTAGCTGGAGTTTTCTACTGTCTTTCAGAAGAAGTTGAACTCCTTCAGTGGAGGCTTCTCCCCACTTCTGCAAGTTTCAGGATGACCCCATATGAATATTTAGTTCCACGGGTTTCATTTGTGTATTTAAGTACCAATACAAATCAGTGCATACTCAAATGTACTTCTCTGAAGGTTTTAAAAATATTATTATTATTATTATTATTATTATTATTATTATTAGTCCCAGCTGGTGATACTTATATTGTCTGGATCTGATCTAGCCGAATGACAAAAAAACACATTCTTAAGTGACAAGGTCTCCATCCTGAAGTCTCATTGCTCAATTTTCCAAATTTTGTGCCTGAACTATTCAATTTTTAGTAGTGTGCATACCATTAGATTTTAAAAAGTATTTGTAAATCAGGCAAAAGTGACTGAATTAAATGTAAATATGGTTTTTAAAGATAGGAGTCTACATCAGGATCTGATATTCTGGCATTAAACAATAATAATCAAGCTCCTAACCAAATTTATTCTGCTCAGCTGGATTAATTTTAATATTGTACAGCCTGAAATATTTGTCAATTTTTCATTTAATTTTTTGTAAACCGCCCATTTTCCATTATGTTTTGAGGATGGGGCTTCAGGGCTTCATTAAATATCCTTAATATTTTGCTTTTGCATGGTATCTGTGCAAAGCCTTGATTGTCTCTTAATGTGACTGAGTTGTAGTTCATAGTCAAGTGGAAACCATGTGAGCAGTTAAATGGGAAGTGCATATTTTGTGACCTGGCTACTGGGGTAAGGGACATTTCCCCATGCTTTCATAGGCAATATGAGAAGGTAGGTAATCTTCTAAGTAGATTTAGATGTGATTAGGTGTGAGATACTACAGATGTATGCAGGAAGTGGGCTCGTGTGTGGGACTGGTTATCCTGTTAAATTTCTCTTTCTGCATATGGAACATCCAGGCTGTAGGTGAGCAGGCATATTTTGCACCTGCAGAAGGCTGTTTGAGAATTCAGGTCAGAAAAAATGAGTGAAGTCCATAATGACACCAAAATATCAAGGAAGTGATATTGTATTCTCTGTTCTCTTTTTCTTCCAGAACACTTGGTTCAGCCTACCCCAAATAATTAAATGCTCCCCTGGAAAGTATTATTAGCATTGTAATCATAATTCTATCATGAAATTATAGTATTCAGATTAGGAAACCTAAACATTTTTTTAAATTAAGAGGAAACTTGATATGATGGAATAAACAAAATCTGTTAAACTAATTGCAAACTGGAATATATGTTTGACAGTATGAAAATTACAAGTGAAATACAATTAATGACTGGAATAGTAACAATCTGATTTTACTCACTATGCAAAGTTTAATTTCCTATCTTGTAAATAACGAACCTCATAAACAAGCCAGCAGCTAGATTGATATAATTAATCAGTTTTTATTAATATGCTGGTGGTGGGTGACCAGTTTTAAGCAACAAACATAGAAAATGCGTAGAATTGGAAATGAAAAGGATCCATCTTATTCAATACGAATGAAGAGTAATTCTTTTCCCTTAGCAGGGTAAAAAAGCCTTGTGGAGGTCTCTGGAGAGGAACTGCATTGCAATCAGCTCTGGCAATACTCCTGTGGCCAGTGTCATGATCTCCATCTGCAGAGCCTCTGATGCCTCTTCTTCAGCTGTGCACCATTTTACCAGGGAGCTCCAGGGTGCCTCTGCACCCCATCAGCAGGGCTGCTGTGTCACAGTGCTGAGAGTGTCCCTCTGCTGACTCACAACAGCAAACAAATCCTATGGGGAAAATGTTTGAGTTTTTTTGTTGATTTGGGCTTTTTTTAACCCAAGTCAAATAGTCCCTACTGTGGGGTCTGGTCAGAGTGAAATTCCAGAAAAGAGCATTTGGAATGGTTGCCTTTACAAAGACATTATGGCAGTGGAATCATAGAATCTTAGGTTGAGAAAGAACTTCAAGATCACCAAGTCCAACCTTTAACCCAGCACTGCCAAGTCCAGCACTAAACCATGTCCCTAAATGCCACCTCTACATGTCTTTTAAATATGTCCAGGGGTAATAAAGTCATTCACAGCCAACTGAAACATCACCTGAAATATTACTTCACTAACTGTTAACTCTACTAATGAACTGGTGTGTGGTATAAAAAATATGTGTTTCTGTGATTATGATTAAATTGATTTTTACATGTCAATATTCTGGTAGTCTCTGAAATATCTTATTTTTCAAAGAACATATGTTTGATAAAGTGGTGGGTTTTTTTCTCTGCTTTGGACTCTTGACATGTTTTAAGAGGAAATGCATCACTAGGATTTACCGTGCCAGAGCCTTGAAGGACCAAGTACTATCTGTGGGACACACAATTATGGTATTACCAGAAGAGATACCATTTATATTTTCCACATATTACTAAAAAGCTTTTCAACAAAACACATTGTTATTGGACAAGCAAGTGGCCTTAGGTTTTCTGACAGCTCTCCTTCTAGAATGCCATTATAAACTTAAAATATTGTAGTACAAGCATTTAACTTCAATGCAACAAGATGTTGCATGAAAAAGGCTGCAAGCCCATAAAAAAAAATCTCCTGAATCAGTCCTGAAGACTGACGTCTTTCATTATCAGGGAAAGCTGACTTTAGTGTGAATTCTTAATTAATACTTCAAGTCATCTTGGAGCACTTCACAGTGTTTCACCCATTTAATTTGGAACCCCTAATCTAGATCAGCCAATATATATGAGTTTCAGTCTAAGCCATCTTCAGCAAAAGGCCATTTAATCATTTTACTCTATTAAATATAATTTAAAGAAAATGTTACACTCCCTATAGCATACTTCCATGTAAATAAAGCCCTGATAAAGTGAGAGAGGGAGAACAAAGGCAGTTGGAAAGGTTCAAGATGCAGTGATCTGCTTTCTGGTGCCTCAGGCCTGACTGCTCTCTTGTATAATTGACTTTATGGACTCCTGGGCTAAATTTAGGGCCTGACTACACTAAATGAACCTTAGAATGCAGTCAAAAAACAAATATTATATGTCTGAAAATATGAAGATTTTTTCATCTTTCAAGACCTTTGGGGACTCTTGCAGTCTTTGGAGTTCTCTTCTTCATCTTGATAAAAGGACTGCTGTATCCAGCAATGTTTGCCACTGAAACTGTGCTCCAACCTAATATCGACACCTCAAAAGTCTGAGTAACCACTCTGTTTTGTTCTTTATGTTGACCAGTGTCTCTACTACGGCAACACTGAGGGAAAAGGAAAAAAAGTCTAAAGACACTAACATAGGTTATTTTAACTTAATCTCTGGCTTCAGCCTACAGTACTTGTCAGAAAAATATGTGAACATGGGACTTCTGTTCTCAGAGTAGCCTTTGTCAGGAGTTTGAAATGTCTGAAACAAGATAATTAAAGTATCTTTAACAGTGTACTTCAGTGTTCGTTCTTCATATTTTAGAGGTTTTCTGAAAAAAATCAGTGTACCTTTTTGAAAAATAGCTGAGAAACCAGCCACATTAACCATATTTCTTCTCTTGTAAACTACTCTCTGGCTGTGGTTGACACTATACTCTGTTGGATTTGGCAGCTTTGACTCTGAAACAGTGATCAGTATCTATGGACCTATTTTACAAAATTAATTTCAGCAAGGAAAAGAACAGCATGTTTGGATTGAAAAAGACCTATTACATTCTTCCCTCTTCTACCTCCTATAAACACAAGTTCAATTCTACAGTACACTGTCTGCTTGCTCCACAAATTTTTGCTTAAAAATCTAGGGCTTTACATCTCTGAGAAAACTGCAGCAGAGCAACACTTTTTCGTCACACATTTTCCTGAGTCAAAAATTCTTCCTAGTAAGCTGTGCACATTGATATGCTGTTCTACTCTACTATCTTCTTTTTCTAACCTTTGCAGGGAGCAAGGGGTTTTTACAAAGCTTTTCCTGTCAAAAATTGTTTTCAGCTCTTACCTGTGTGGTCCCCTAAGACAGTGAAAACATGGACTCCATTTTTAGCTACTTTTCATATATATGTATTTTAAAGAAACACAGCACAACTATGTTTTCATATTCACAAAAATTTCTGTAATATGACACAAATATTATGACTGCAACTTTTTGAGCAACTCACATGTACATATTCCAGTTTCTTCTGAATGCAGAAATACTTGCTTCTGCCAAACTACACTTTATTTGTGCAATGTGGCACTGATGTTTTCATAGAGTAATTTATCCAGCCTTCTCTGATCATTTTCACATGTTCATACATATATACATGCCCCAAATGCTGTCCTTGGGGTTCATCATGTCTGGGTTCATACATGTTGGCGATAAACTAAAATTTTGCTGCTTCTGGAGACTTTGATCAGGCTTTTTAGTAATTTGCTGTGATCTTCCCTCTATAGGCATATAGAAGCACTGTGAAAATGGGTCTACAAATAGTCTTTTTAATCAAATGGATTGATGGTTCATCAATCTGAAACTATAGATAGGTGTACGTACGCTAATATAAGAACAACAATGAAAATTGTGACAAATTTTAATTATCTCAGAACAGTAATTTTTGTTAGACATATCTTTATTTACAAGTAAAAATAGTCTTTAAATCCTAAGGGATTAAACACTTCAAGTTTCTGCCTTTATTGATTTCATCTATAGTCTCTCTCTCACAAGCTTTGAAATACTGACCTGCAGCATTTGCAGAGTAACTGTGCCAAAGAGCGAGCCCTCACTGAGCCTGATTTCCCAGAATGGTTGTAGGCAAAATTCTTTCTTATTTGCACAAATAGATTTCATGACTGCGTGCACAAACTGTATCCTAATGTGGCCATAGAGGCAGCATTACAGAAGCATTTGGAGAGCAAATGAATGTGTGCTAAGGTCTGACACTGACACCAGATGGACTTCAGGAGAAGTTTACTTTACAGCTTTACAGGCTATGGACCAAATATTTTAAATTTTGGAGGAGAATGTTTTGGGGCCCCACTCCAGTGATTTCATCTGAAAGAAATTTCATGTGGGTATTCAGAGCCTGGTCCCTGTGTGAATCTAACTAGTAAGTGAGGATGATCAGAAAATTCATCTCAGAGGTACACCCCTGAATTGAAGTAAGACAAATTCAAGACATCCAAAGCTAGTCAAGCATCCAGTTGTTCTCTTCAGCATACTTGTCATACTCTATTAAGGAACTTAATGAGTCACAAAAGCAAAACATTCCAATGCCTCTTTGCTTTACTTTGCCATATGTAGGATTTGGAGGTTTTTTTGTTTTTGTTAATTGGTTGGCACTTTTTAAAAATTACAAATTCTCCAGTGTCTTGTCTTATCTAGAAGAAAAGGGAAATGCCCTAAGGGACCTAGATTGCTTTGTGATCAGCCAAATTTCTGGATGAGTGCTTTGAAAAATAGCTCTTCTTTTGCTAAAACAATGGGTATACTCCTCAGCAATACTGTGCAATCCATCAATTCTGCATAGGTTTATAGTCTGGAAAGAAGGCGAGAGAGAAAGAGCAAACAGAAGAGGAGGACTCTGACTAGACAATAAATGTCATTAAATCCCTTTAGTTCTCACAGTTTGAAATGTGCAGTGTGAGATGTGTCATTCAGTCACACATGCACTGTCAGAGCACCCTCAGGGAGCATTAGTCTGGCATTGAAAGTTACCTTAGCAGTTCTGCTCTGAGTTAGGAAGAAAAGGCTGAGCCAGATGGGGAACTTAAAGCCTTTGCCAAATCATCATCAACTTAGAGGATTTTCTTTGTAGGAAAAAGGAGAGGAAAACAAGGGAGAACAGGATTTATTCACAGAGTTCTTTGCATATTTTAGAATGGATTTTGTAGTGTAAATTAAGCTTGTATTTTCTTTCATGGTTTATATGAACTAGGAGAGTACTAACTAATACCTGGTTTCTCTTCCTTTTAGCTAAAGGAAGAGAAAGCAATTTTCATACCACAGTTTTGAATTTGAAAAAGAAAAAAACAGGCTGGCTTTCCTCAAATTTAATGAAGTGCCAATCAGCAAACCGTTCAAGCTTTGACCTAGTGAGTATATGCTTCAGTGTTATCCTAAATCAAGGTAAATAAATTCTGGTGTTCAAAATGCTGCATATCATTACATGTGCTTTTTTATGATAATAATAGACCTATTATTTTTATGATAATAATAGACCTGCCAAATGACACAGCATCTTTTCTATCTTAGCACTGAATATTATGTGAGAAGTTCATCATATTATAATTTGATGTTAATATTAACAGCATAAAACATTTAAAATTCCTCAGAATATTTTTAAAGCCAGACAAATATCCTTTGCATACTGAGTTTTTTTTTTTCTGATCTTCAGAACTTCCTAGAAGTATAAGAAAATCCAGCCAAAAAAGCCCTAAAAAAAAAAGAAAGTCTTGCTGTAGACGCAATGAATTTGGGCTCAACCATGAGCTACCTTTTTGAGTGCTCACCTTTGCAAAGAAGGTACAGTGTCCAAGGGAATCACTGCTGAGTTTCTCAGCTCTTCTGTAGTTGGCCCCATAGGAGAAAGAGAAGTTCTGGAAATGTCCTGATTTTTGACCTGTAAATATCAGAGAATAAGACAGAAAGTTAGCTCTATGGAGACATGTAACTGAGCCTGGGCATTCTGATTTTTTGGCAGACAATACTTGAACTTCAAAATCTACAGTGACTCATAAAAAGGATTTTTATAAAGGAGGAATCTGTCTTAATTAAAACAAATGCAATAAAATCTGGAAAGCTTCACTGCCTTCAATGGAATGTGTTGATCAGGAATTACTAAGTTAAGAAATAAAAATAATATTCTGCTTTTCCTGTGACCTGTCTCCCCTGGAAGACCATGGGTCATTTTTGGTTTTTATCTGTTTTGCTAGCATTTAGTCCAATTATAACAACCTCTACTCAGTTCTCCAAATACCATGAAGCAATGGCAGGAAAAAAAAAAGCAGATTATAGAAGACTGATAGAATTTTTGCAGGAGATGTGTTTACAGAGGCTTTGAGATTTCACCTGAAATCCCTCTAAGGTACTGTTTGATCTTGATCCAGTTCTGTCACAGCTTGACCACAGACTCATTGTGTCTTTCTCAAGCTTTTGGCAGTAAATACTACAGCAAACAAACAAACATAAACCCAAAGCATCTCCACTGTCTCATCTCTCCAGAATGACAGACCATGTAAGCTGGATGGTTCATTATATTTTGCATGAATTAAAATATGTCTAAAAACTTATTATCTGGAACTCTGATGATCTTTGTCATTCATCATTTAGAAAGTAGTACAGAATTCAGATTTCTCTGGATATATTCTGCCATTCTTCTTGAAATTATGATTTTACTTCTACCATACCCCTGCCATTTCCACTAACGTCTTGAAACAGTCTTATATAAACTTTTGAAATTATAATCTTAATGTTTTATGTCATTGCAATGCACAAACATGCATGTTCAGTAAGATCAGAATTAGGACCTTTTTTTTTCTAAAGCAAGTGAAATCTTGGTGCAATTAATACAAAGGTACAAAAAAAATATATAAATATATGTATACTTTGTTCTACTATGTATATACTGCCATTGTGTCTTTCTTTTCCCAGTCTAAAGCATGCAGGCTCCTTGCTTTGAAGCTCAGCTACAGTCAGGAATAAAGTCAGTTTCTGTGGCAACTTTATCGTTCTGATGACAAATGTTAGGAGTGAAGATGTGCACAGGAAAGAGAACTGAATTTAGAGTATGGGGCTACCTCTATTATGAGCACACTTAGCATGGCCCATGCTTGGGCTAATGGACTACCCAGTGTCATTTAGTGTGTTAAATTGTTAACATTTTAGACCCTATCCATGCCAAAACTCCCTGTTAAGGAACAGAGAGTTATAGCACAGGTGTGGGAAGGAAAAAAGCATTCAGTGGTTTTTCATGGATGTAAACTATGGTATTGCTTGTACTTCATTTACTGTAGTAGGTGCAGCCCCAGTATTTAAATTCAGCCCTCCGAGTGATGTCTGCTACTGAGGAGGAGTCATAGATTTTAGTCATAAAGGAGTCATGGTTTTAGTCATAGATTTGATTGGGAAGGAGCTGCAAGAAACAAGATATTAAAGTTCATATACAGCAATTTAAAAAATCCATTAACTTTTGCTATTTTTACTACAGAACTAGCAGAGCTCTTCTGGGGACTGGAAAAGCCTTCAATTTTGAAAATGAAACCAGAGGACAAATATATTGATTTTTTTTTTCATAATTTCAGTATTCTTTCAGATTACCCACTATGCTAACTCCATCAGGTTGGAGCTTGATTACCTTTTTCTTTATACAATTTGCCCACATTTTTCAATATGTTCGTGAATATTGAATAACTTCTATAAAAAAGAAAAAAATTACATATAATTAATTTAGTATTATAAGACTGTGGGTTGGCTTTATCTTGTTAACATACACTGTACTCATAGAATCATAGAATTTTTTGAGTTAAATGGGACCTTTAAAGGTCAGCTAATCCAAACCCCCTGCAGTGAGAAGCATGTTCATCACTAACATATAAATCATTAACATACCAGCTCTAACAACATGCTTTGGATCCTCCTAATTTTTGATGATTGGCAAGGGGTGTATACCTTTGTCAACAGCCAAAAGGTTCATGACTCATTTTCCCTGGTTAAATTCTCTAATGGTAATATTATATATTGAACAAGCATATTCAAAGAATATTCACAGTGCACACAGGTTTCATCAAAATTTCTCTAAATATTTCCTAGCAGAACTCTTTGATTTGTGTTCATAATCAAGATAAAAAGCATGATGTTTCCTTTTGAACTGTAAAACCCTGCATACTATTAAAACACTTTCATATGAGACCAATGAGCAGGGTTTTCTTCTCCCAGCCTCATTGTCTGAAATGGTCAGAATAGTCAGAATGAAACATTGGGGAGGAGAAAAGGTCCAATTCAGATAATAAGTGGGAGAACTTTAATTTAAAACTGCTAACAATTAGAAAAGTTCTAAGGAATTGGAAGTAAAGCCTTTGCACATGAAGCAAAGCCCTTTTCAGATTTGTCACAGACAGCTTTGCCCACAGATAGTGATGCATGATACAATTTTATTTTTGTCAAATATCTCATACTGAATACTTGCCGAATTGTTGGTATAATTCCCATCACCAAATTGTTTAGAGGCTGCCTAGTGCTATTTGTTCTCTTGGGTTATGTGACTAATTTTATTATCCATTACTTATAATAAAAACAATTAAACCCCAAGCCAGGGTTCTGTAGGTATGGCCAAGTACACACACACTTTGCTCATAGCAACTTGCAGTCTAATATGAAACAGGTCCCAACAAGCCACGGGAACAATAGTAGACAGTGAGCAAACTGCACATGTCAGAACATAACAGAA
>VZTT01050080.1:10260-22618 GCA_013400855.1 Buphagus erythrorhynchus
CAAAAAAAAAAAAAAAAAAAAAAAAAAACAAAAAAAAAAAAAAAAAAAAAAAAAAACCCCAAAAAAAAAAAAAAAACCACCAAAAAAACTAAAAAAGAAAATACCGGAATTAAAAAACCCAAAATAAAAATAAACAATAATACTCTGAACTACAGCCAATCATCTTACCTACAAAACTCATACAAAACACACAAACAAAATAAAAACACCAATCATAAAAAAAACACATAATCACATAAACAACAAATAAATAAAATTAAAAATAAACAACAAATCAACTTCTACATAATCACGTGAATTTACTATCCAGAAATCCTTCATTCCCACCGAGGCTCCTTGCTCCCCTCTGCCTGAGCCCCGGGGGGAGCCTGGCTGGGTGCTGGGGTTCTTGAGTTCATCCTGCTTACCTTCCACCACACACTGCTCAGGGATGGGAATCCTCCTCCCCATCTCCGTCACAAACTCCTTGACCTTGCCCAGGTTGTCCCTCAGGTGCAGGTACAGCTTGTCCTGGGATTCCCCCCTGCCCTGCCCAGCCTTTGCCAGGCTCAGCTCTGGCACAGGGGCTGCCTGGGGCTGATCAGCACCCGGGGGTGACACCAGGGGGTTCCCCACGTGCTGGACCCCAAAGGGAACTTTCTGCTGCTCCTGGCTGAGGCAGAGCTCAGAGAAGGAGATGCCAGCAGGGATGTCCCCGTTGTCCTCGTCCTGTCCTCCCTCTGAGCTCAGCCCCTTCATCCTGAGTGCGTGCAGGGCCAGGCTCTTGGACCTGAGGGGAGAGAGGGGAAAAGGGAAAAAGGGTTTGGAACAGAGGCAGGGCACAAAAACCACCCCAAAACCAGCCCTGAGAGAGCCCAGTGCAGGGCCCACCAAGCCAAGGGCAAGAACCTTCTGGAAAAACCTGCATTTCAAAAGCCAAGCTCAAGCCACAGCTTTAATTAACAAATGAAATGGAATCATATCCAAACGATATCCCCATATCCCAACACCTGCCACGGGGGGAGAGAGGCAGCCCCTCTGCAAGGATCTTATAACCCCAGGGCTGGGGTGGCTGCTTTAAAAATCACATCAGAAAAATGCAGCATTTCCCTGAGCCAGGAGCTCCAGCTCCTCCTGCCCTGGGTCCCTGCTGGGGATGGAGGGGGGCAAAAGGGGCACAAGTGGCTGAAAGGGCAAATCCTGGAGCAGGGAGAGCAGAGCTCAGTGTGGAGCTGTGGGGCAGCCTGAGGAGCCTGTGGGTCACACTGCTGTCATTGATAAATATTGTTAAATATTGATAAATACTGATAAATATTGTTAAATATTGATAAATACTGTTAAATATTGATAAATATTGTGTTGGTGATAACACCCCAGAAATGCTCTCAGGACCTTCCTGTCTGTGATTTCTCAATGCAGTTGTTTTCCTGCCCTTTTTGCTGCTTTAGGGCACGGAAAAGATTCAATGTGTTCCCCAGAGCAGCTGTGGCTGTCCCTGGATCCCTGGAAGTGTCCCAGGCCAGGCTGGACAGGGCTTGGAGCAGCCTGGGACAGTGGCAGCTGTCCCTGCCATGGCAGGGTGGCACTTTCAGGTCCCTCCCAACCCAAACCAGTCTGTGATTCTGGGATTTAGAAAGATTTCACCCAGCTTTTAAATTCAGGGATGCAAAAATTGGTTAAAATCAGGTTTATGCTGCCTGTGGGTATTCCATGAGCAGACCAAACCCTCCATGTTTGGATAAAGTTTTCTGACAAAACTGATCTCCCTGAACCCCTCACACATTTTCCAGAACCATACCTGTTAAACCTCATATCCTTCCTTTCTTCTTTAGAAACCTGGCCCAGGCTGTATCTCCTCACTGAGCCAGGGGTGCTGTTGTCCAGGTTTATTTTCTCTTCAAAAGCCTGGATTTTAACTTGCAGCTTTTCATCTTCTTCACTGCCATTCACGACAGATTTTAAATCATCCAGGGGCACAGGACATTCTGCCTCAGGGTCATTTTCCACCCTGAGGAAGCAGAAAGCAGAGGTTTAACCCTGTGCTCATTGTGCTGTGTCTCTGCCCGGGACTGGTGGTTTGGATCTGGTAAAATAATTATGTTTAAACAGAGATTCCCCGAGATTATTTTCAGAAACATCTTCTAGATCAACATCTCGGATGGATCAGAAACATTGAACATTTCTGACAACCCTGGATTAGAAACTGCCAAGCACCAGCAAATCACAACTCTGTCCCTGACAGTCAAAAGTTTTCATCTGAACTCAAACCATTCCCTCAAAATTGCTAAACACTGACTTATTGCATTATTTTCACAAAGCAAATGTCAGGCTATTTGCAGACTTTATAGAATTCTGTGGTTTTAAAGCTTTGACCAAAGTACATGCAGTTCTTACTGAATTATTGCACTCTGACAAAGAAAAATACCTTTTAAAACTCAGGAAAAGTTCTGAGCAATGTGACTCCAGCTCAGCAAAGAGAAAATGAAGAGTTAAAATGAGCTTGTAGGACTGCAGGGCAAGCAGTTTTGTTTTGGATTTGTTATGTTTGCCTTAAAACCACAGAACCAGAGAATCATGGAATGGTTTGGGTTGGAAGGGACCTCAGAGCCCACCCAGTGCCACCCCTGGACACCTTCCAGGTGACACCTTCACTGTCCCAGACTGCTCCAAGCCTTGGACACTTCTAGGGATGGGCAGCCACAATATGGAACATCCTAATGCAAAATTCAAAGGTAACTTTCAAATAAATGGAAGGGAAGCTGTTGATCTTACAGCACCAAAAGAAATCTGCTGGAAAAGACACTGTTGGCAAAAATGTGCTGGGTTCCCTCAAACAGCTTTGAAAATGGCTTTTTCTGGGTTCCTTCATCACTCAGAGCCTGAAGAGACACTCAGCTCCTCCAAATATGTGCTGGAAATCTGAATTTTGAGTATCTTTACTCTGCCTTGAAGACGCTGCAGCAGCAGCAGGACTGGATTTCCCAGGGACCAACAGCAAGAGCAGCACTGCTCCTTCCCCTCTCCCTCTCCTGCTGGGATGATCCCATCTCACTCCTGCAAGCTGGGAGCAGCTGGCACAAAAAATCATGGAGGCAGCACAAAGAAAACAGGAATCTCTTGGAGAATCAAGGGGGACTGGGCAGTATTTCCTTTTTAAACTCTACCCACAGCTCTAAAACCAGTTTGTTATGCTTCTGACTATTTTTTTTTGATTTTCTTTTTTTTTCCCCGGGATGAACAAACATCTGAATAGCTAAATCTGTAAAACATGGATATATAAAACCACAAATGAGGGGTTTAACACAGCCCTTCCAAAGCTGCAGAGTCTCACAAGTCACGCTCGCAGTGGGGGAGCCCATTAAAAACTCCCCAAACTGCAAATTACCAATTGTAAAAAGCCAGGTTTTTTAAAAACAGCCAGAAATGTGGCATCACAAAATGCACTTTTTCACTTGTTTTGATAAAGGCAGCTCGGGATAGTTCTCAGGGGAGCTGGCAAGTTTTGTCTTGCTTTGTTTTTAATTCAAGCAAGATCTCATCATATATTAACACTGAGGAGCACTTGAAAAATATTCTTCTGTAATAAAGACCCTTGATGTGACCTTCCCTAACAGATCTTTCTGGGGATGTAGGACAAGATTTAATTTATTGGAAAGCAGTCACAGCTCCCAACACTGCTGCCATTGTGGGAGCTGAGCTGGAAGGAAAACTTCTGTTCCCTGTGTAAATATGGGCAAAGCCTCAGGACACAGAGAGGGGATTGATGGGCTGGTGGGCTTTGGGAGTGACAGACCCCAACCAGGGAGCCTTGCTGATGCTTGGAATTAAAAATGGGGTTTCAAACAGCACCTCTTTGTCCAGCATCCTCCTGCTGAGCTCCCATGGCTTTGTGAGGGGAATGCAAGGAAATACTTCTCCTAAAGAATCAAAAAATCATTATGGGTGGAAAAGAAACATGGATTAATCTCATTTTCCATGTGTAAAGCAGGAAACAGTCACTCCTAGGGTGTGGAGGGTGGGCTCCTCAAGCCACCACCTCATTTTTGCCCCTGTTGGTGCCAGGATTTCCAAGTGGGAAGCAGAGGAGAGCCCAGGAGCTCTCCTGTGCACCAGCCTGGTGCTCACAGCAGCTCCTTGGGAAGCCAAAAGCACAAAACCCCACAAAACCCTCAGAGAGGGCTCCACCCCACCCCACTGGGATGCCTGGCAGCCCTTCCAGCTCCACTCAAACCAAGCATTGTCTGCAGCCTTGGCAAGGGGCACTGCTGCACTGCTGGGGCTGCTCCAGCAGGATCAGTTCACACCAAAGCTGTCTGCAGGAGGAGGAGGAGGAGGAGGATGCACGAGCTCATGGAGGAACCAAAACACCAAAAATAGTGCCAGGCTGCTGAGGGCTTCCTGCTTTAAATCCTCTGCACAGATGCACCTCAGTGTCCAGGTGATGCATTAGCATAAAGGACATTTCTCCAGAGCAGCAGCACCATTTTCACACTGCTGGGGTGCTCACAGTGGGATAAAGAGCATCCCAAAGGGAGATGAATGAAAATACACCTGGGATTGTGGCCAGGGCTTCACCTCTGTGCACATGGAGGCCACAAGGATGGGCCAGGTGCTTGTGGTTTGTTAAGGGAGAGAAAATCACCTCCCCAAATAGGATGGACTAGAAAGTTTAAATAAGGCAAGTGGTGGAGAAAAGATCATGGGATTGTCAGCAGGATCCCAGACTGGTTTGGGTTGGAGGGACCTTAAATCCCATCCCATCCCATCCCATCCCATCCCATCCCATCCCATGGCAGGGACACCTCCCACTGTCCCAGGTGCNCTCACAGGGAAGGGATTTCTCCCTAATATCTAATCCAAACCTTTATTTTTCTTCCTTTGTTTTAAGGCCATTTCCCCTTGTCCTATCACTGTCTGCCTGTGTAATTCCAATGGAATTGCTGCTGGAATCGCTCAGAATCTCTGAATCCCAGAATGGTTTGGGTTGGAGGGACCTTAAATCCCATCCCATTCCATGGCAGGGACACCTCCCACTGTCCCAGGCTGCTCCTACCCCAATGTCCAACCTGGCCTGGGACACTCCCAGGGATCCAGGGACTTCTCTGGGAACCTGTGCCAGAGCCTCCCTACCCTCTGAGTAAAGAACTTCCTCACATTTAACCCAAATCTCTCCTCTCCCAGTACAAAACAGTTCCAAGCAGCCACACCACTGGCAGGAGCAGCACTGGTGCAGCCTCTTATGCTCAGTTCTTACCCACAACAAGGACTTTGAAGCCTCCTTTCCCTTTAATTGACTACACTGCCCCTCTGGGTTGGATAAGTCCATTAAAACCCTGTATATGTTCTTTAAAATCCCCTCTGGGACTGAATTTTGGGACAGTAAGGAGCAGCAGAGCATGGCCTGGTTTTAATTATGCTCCCCAGTCCCTGCATGTAAAATTCCCTGTATCAAACAACACTGGACCAGCCATGGCTCTGCAGAAATCAGCTTCTCCTTCTGTAAACACAGGGGTTTTGGGAGGAATGGTTACAATCCAGGCACACAGTTTAAATCCTGGTTCCCTTCCACAGCACAAACACTCTGGGTTGCAGCAGCTCCAGGGCTGGGAGGGCACTTCCACCTCCACATCTGGACTGGTCCCACTTCCCAACCCCGAGTCAAAATCAACTCTGCTTAAATCAGCAGAGAGCTCTCATTCAGCCTTGTCTGATTGAGCTGAAACTCTGCTGGATACAGGCCTGAGATGTAAAACCAAATAGCTAAAAACTCTGAAAAAACAGCTTTTGCTGTGATCTCTCATGGTCATGTTGAGATAACGATGGCACAGAGGGTTGGGGAGGCAATGAAATCTAAAATAAATACAGAAATAAATAAAATCAAGGAGCAGAGAGAGAAAATAATCTGTAACCACACTCACACAGACAATGAAGCTTCTACATTTCAGCCAGTCCTTAACAAAGAGAATTTTAGAGAGAAACAGCCAGATTTTGATGAAAACCTTGTTTTTAACTGTTGGGAGTTTTTTTTAGCAGCTCTAGAGATAAACGTTAAGCACAGAATGTAATAAGGAATAGGAATATCACAGTATTTTAACAAATAAAGTAATTTTTCAACCACAAATGGAGGGCTGGTTTCTGCTGAGGTTCTGCCACCAGGTGAAGCTTGGATATTTCTCACAGTCAGAGGAGGGGCTCTGTCTGAGTTCCTCTCCTTTTTCATTTTTACCTCTCTCCAGGACACCAAGTTTTTGTTTCTCCACTGACCTCACTGTTTTGGCTCCACTGCTCCCAGTCTGGCTCCAGGGCTGGCGTTCACCATTAAGAGTTCTCTGACATCTGTGTTCCATTTTTTCAAAGAGTCACTACTCCTCTGTGCCCCCCTGACCCACTGCAGTATAGACAACTCTAATTACAAGTCTCTCACTAATTAGAAGTGACTGGCACCCTGTATTTAAATAACATTTCTATCCTCACCATGACAAACATCACAACACTTTAACCTTAGGATGCACAGTCAGGAGCAGCTGAGTGAGCAGAAATCTCTCTGTGCATGCTTCAGAAATCTATTTCAGATTTTTTTTGGACAAATCTTTACCAGGGAGCTACGCCAGCCATTGTTCTCATCACCCTCAGTGGGCATTTTCTAGAATAAACTCAATGATAATTGTGAGGCCTGACTTCACTGATTTATTTTTAACCAAGGCTTTTTAGCTTGCTTAAGTCTACTTATCTGGGGCATGGCTTTCTTCATGGCAATGGGAGGAGATTTAATGGGAAGTTTGATGCCTAAAGAGGCTACCTGGGACAGAGTCTGGGCACAGTTAAAGGAATAAAGCAGGGATTTATTAGAAGCCTTCAAAGGATTCACCTTGGGCAGTGCAAGAGCCTGGCCATGGCTATACCCAAGATGGACCCAGGTCACGAGTTCTCACACTTTTATAAGCGTGAAATATATAATATATATATATATGTAATAATATATATCACATATTGGGGTTCACTGTCCAATTCCAGCTCCAGGTTCTGCAGCCCCACCCTCCCAGATTCTCTCCTCAATTCTCTGCTGTTTGCACTTTTTGGGGCTGGAGCTGGGGCGGTGTCCTTGGTTCCGGGGCTGGAAAAGGATTGTTCTGTGTGCCTGAGCTGGGAGGAGAACTGCTAACACTTGATATAAAACTCAGAATCACACACCAATGGAGCTCAGAGCCTGGGCACATGGAAGCTGAGGCTGCAGGCAGCAGCAGAGCCCAGGGCAGGGCCGGTGGGGTGTGGCAGTACCTGGCAGCCGTGGCACTGTCGCGCTCCAGCTGCCGCGCCAGCAGCCGCGCCATGGCAGAGAAGCTGTTGCTCATCCGGTAAATGTCCCTGCTCTGGGAGCCCAGGATGCTGGAGAAGCTGTCGGTGAGGCTCTTGATCTCCAGCAGGAGGATGTGGTGGAAGGAGTGCTCCATGTTGGCCAGCTGGTTCACCAGATACAGCAGGGATGTTCTGGCTCGCTCCTGGGCAGCGTGGGGAGATAAGGACAGGGCTGAGCGCAAGGGCAGTGAATGAAACTCGTTGTGTGCTACTGGGACAGGGCTGAACTCAAGGGCACTGAATGAAACTCATTGTGTGCTGCTGGGACAGGGCTGCTGTGCTGCCACTGAGCCACTGCCCTGGGGAAGAGTGGCTGCCCCGTGATGACAGAGGCAGCTGCCTCAAAACCAGTTTATTTGTGGTTACACTGACGTGACTTTTGTTCCTCTTGGTGTTACCTAACCCAGGACATGTTGTCTCCTCCTCAGACCTGGAGCCAGATCCCTGAAGGCTCTGTAAGGGCCCTGCATGGTTCTGGGTTGGTAGATCAGCCTGGCTCAGTGGCTCCCCTTTCACCAAGCTCCCCTTTCACCTCTGGCTCAGCCACTTCATAAAACCAGAGAATGGTTTAGGAGGGACCCTAGAGGCCACCCAGTCCCACCCCTGCCATGGGCAGGTTGCTTCCACAGGTTGCTCCAAGCCCCACCAACACCTCCAGGAGTGGGGAACATCCAGCCTGGATCTGAACATCTCCAGGTTAGGGCTCCTCTGTTATAGTTGTCCTTGTTAGATTGGGTTCCACAGTCCTAAAAACACCCAAGTGGGAAAAGCAGTGGGAAAACCAGCAATTAACTCAGGAACTCCCATCAGATCCTTCACTGGGGGAATCCTTTAACTCAGGGAAGCCCACTTGGCCCTCAGCAGATGGAAACAGAAACTGGGAGATGTTTGGATTTCTGCCTGTGCTGAAACACAAACAAAGGCAAACACAAACAGCTTTCTGCTTCCCAAGGGCCAGCAGGGAGCTCATGTGCCATGCACGTGCTCTGCTCTCTGCAGGGTCCCAGCCCCATTTCCTCCTCTCTTCTGGGACCTCATAACCAGAGAGCAAAATCTGCTCAAAGCTTGATTCCAGACCCAGCTGGGCTATAAAAACACCCGGGAGATTTTGGCAGACTCTGGCCCGAGCATCACGGGCGAGGCTTTTTCTGAAGAGCAAGGCAAGGTAATGGAAGGAAAAGCAGCTCTGCTGCATCCTGCCATGGCAGGGACACATGGGAAGAGCAGATCAGACACTGCATCCCTTCAGCCATGTGGGGAAAACTCCAGCTACACCCTGGGCTGGGCTGCTGCTGTGACCAAGGAGCTTTTTCCTCAATGGCTTGAGCAAGGTTGACTTTTTGCTGCACAGCCACTCATTTATTTGAAAGCTGATCCTTCCTCCAAGAGATAAACAGGGGCTCAATTAACATTTGAAACACATTTTTGTTTTCTAAACAAACTGTGCAGCAGACTAAATGGAGGAGCAGTTTTGACCATTTTCCTGTCACTTTGATCCAGCTGGAGAGTCTCCAGCCATGCTGAAATGCTGCTACTCGCCTGGAGTGAGGTAAAAGAACAATAAACTTGCCTGAGTAACATAATATGTAACTGTTTCACAAAACAAAATTAAAGCAAAATAGCTCCACATGAAAGCAGCCGTTATCCCTGCCACAATTCTTATCCCAAATGTTTCCCAAAGCCTATTTGGATGCACATAACCCCTTGTTATTTCAGCAGTGCCTGTTTGATGTATTCGTGTATTTTCTCATAAGCAGCCCTTATGTTTTATGGCATTACATCTGCCAGAAGGTGAAGAGCTAAAGCACAGGCAATGAGGTGTGGCAAAGTGTTGTGCTTTTTTCTTAAAAACAGGTTCAGGAGATTACAAAAAGATCACAAGGCTTTCAGAAATAACTCCAGCTCCCAAGTGGTTCAGAACATAGGGGAAAAAATAAAGTGTCTGATCACCCTGAGCCCCAAGCTGGTTTTCCATTTGCACAAATTTATGGTTAAGGGACAAGTTCTGATTTCAGCTTGCCCCCTGAGAGTGTTGCTGACACCAACAGGAGTGATGTGTGTAAACAAGGGGCAACCTTTCAAATCCAGAGCTCTCCTCTCTCCCAGGGTCCCTGGAAGCACAAGAGGTTTTTTCCAGGAGCCAGCAAGGATTTTCTGCTCAGATCCACAGTCTCAACCATCAAGGGCCTAGCCTCAATCCTTGCCACCTCTTCTCTCCAGGCAAGCCTTCCAGTGAAATAAAACACCAACAAATAAAACTCCAGCACTGCCATTGATGTCTCCTTGCCCCCTTGTTTTGCCTGGCCAGGCAGGGGACATCAATTCCTGTCTGAGAAGTGACAGAATATCCCTGTTACAGCACAGGGAGAGGGGGAGAAGGGATGAGGGAGGGTTTGGGAAGGCTCTGACATGGGGGGCTGTGAGATGAGACCAGCAGAGGCACAGTGAGTTGATGGTTGGAGGTCCTGGAGGGTTTTTCCAGCCTGGGAAAATGATTTATGATTAAAATCACTTATGATTCCATGATCCCACCTATGCTCAGAATCAGCCATGGAGGAATTTCCTTCTCCTCTCAGGTGAGGTGGTTATTTGTAAAATCAGCTTAGACAGGGTTTGGAACAACCTGGAGCAGTGGAAGTGTCCCTGCCCACAGCAGGGGAATGGGATGAGCTTCAAGGTCCCTTTCAACCTAAACCACTCTGTCATTTTAAGTTCTTCCACAATTCAGAATTATTCACAATTCCTAACATTTTAGAGAGCAAAACAAGAGAGGAGCTGTTGATCTCCTGGTGGAACATTCACCTCCAGCACCCTCTGTGTGTTGTTTTTATCCCTGTTTTTGAGTCTGGAGCAGGGTCCCTGGATGTCAGTGACAAACACAGCAAACAAATGACAAATGTGTCCTCCCCATGGGCTGGGATGCTGCTGAGTCAGCAGCTTCCTAAAAAAATCAGACTCATGACACAGGACACGGTGAGATCTTACCCAACACTTACTCCAGGGAGACTGGACATCAATTATTCAGTGCAGGCTGTGTGTGCTCCACTCAGTAGATTGGTGCAGCCACATAAACCAACAGGTTAAAAACATGAGGGGGAAAATATTCTTTGAATCCTGTCTTTGTAAACTTTACTCCAGTGTGGAATTTCCAGCACTATGTGAAACCAAACAGGGCCAGTTGGTTCCTCACTTATTCTTGGTTTGGTATAAAACAATCACAGCAACAAAAGGCAAAATAAATAAATTCAGCCCCTTTGAAGTAGCAGAACTCAGTGGAAACAGAGACTCAGAGACACCCAGATGTGTCCCCCAGATGGGGAGAGCTGGTTCAACACCCCAAAACACAGAATCCAAATGAAATCCTTCAGTTCTGAGCCCAGCTGTGCTCAGCTGAGGATTGGCTGGTTAGCAACTGTAAAGTTTCTAGAAAATGCTGACTCTCAAAAATTAAATACAGAATTATATGTGGTCACCTGCAGATCTTATAAAAGTAAAACTTGCTGGGGGATGGAAGTAAACAAGGAGAGAACAAAAAAATTCATTTGGCTCCCAGGCCTCAATGGGATTTTGGCTCCTCTTTCCACACAACAGAAATAAGATTTACAAAGCCAAACCAGATCTGGTTTTGATTCTTCTGAGATAAATTTAATTTTACATGAATATAAAGCTCCAGATCGGTAGAAACAGCAAGGATGGTGTCTTCCTGTGCTGCTCAGACACACGAGGCTCAGCCAATACACACCCAAATTAACTGCCAAAGGGGGAAGGACTGGAATTAAATCATCTTTAAGGTCCCTCCAACCCCAATCACTCCATGATTCCATGGCAGGGCAGCCTGGTTACTTGTGAAGAAAGAAATACGTGGATGCATTACTTCATAAAGATTAAAAGCAACCCCAAACCCAAGCAAGTCCTTTTGTTTCTGTTGGCCACCTTACCTCATCGAGGTGTCCAACAGCTCCAAAGATCTTTGCTGTCTGCCCAATCAAGGTGGGAAAAGCCTCCCCAATTTCCCTCAGCGTGGGAAGGAAAGGGGCCAAGGCTGCAGGTTCGTAGCTGGATATTTCCAGAAGGATGTTCAGAATCACCTCGCTGTGGTTGGGGTCCCTCAGGTGTCCAAATAAAAATGGCAAACACTCTTTCAGCACCTGTTAAAAAGCCAGAAACAAATTGGATCTCTGTTTTGAATTGTGAACATATAACCAGAGAGACACAACCACCAGAGTGATAAAAATAAGCCACCAGACTTGAGTTAATGGAAGAGTTTTTCACTCTTGGTGACCTTTGCATGGAGCTGTTGCTGAGGTCAATCCAAGTTCACTGAACATATGGAATAAGGGTAAGCTCTGCTGTAAAATATGGCAGTTATGCATAAATAAGTAAGGAAATGCTCAATTTAAAAAAACAAAACAAAACAAAAAAACACCTCTACCAAATATTTTCCTTGCTCCAGGCCAGTCTATATTTTATTGATTAAAACAACATAAGACTCAGCTTCCCTCAGTGATACAGTAAATTAAAGTACTCGCAGAAATTTTTAGGTTCCTCCAGAAACTAAATAATGTGACAAGGTCAGGAGCTGGAATAAAGGGAAAAGACAGGGCAAGACCCTCAGTGCACAATAAATGTGCTGGAGGTAAGTTGTCATTTCTTGTAAGAACCCAAATTTCAGGAGGCTGAGGGCGTAATCCTCAGAGCCATCTGCCAAACAGGATGCAAGTCCCCACTGAGGGATTAATTCAGAGTACACAGGCACACTAAATTACCTTGGATTCATAGAAACTGCTGCATCTGTGGAAAAGACATTCAGACACAGACACGGGGCATAAAACAACTCCTTCTGTTCCTTTTTTTTTTTTTTTTTTTTGAGGATTATCAGTTCTCATCAGTTCCTAAATCATGTTAATTGTCCTTGACATGGATTTTAATACAGTTCATGTACACTGACAGAAACACGGTTCTGGGATTTCACACTCAGCTGACAGAGGAAGAGCCAAAAGCATTGGAGACAAATGGTTTAACC
>VZTT01050082.1:0-10911 GCA_013400855.1 Buphagus erythrorhynchus
GATGTTGGCTACTGCCTCTCCCTCAGCTTCAGAGAGCTGGTTTAGCCCTCCTGGGGAAGTTAAGCCCCCACTTCCTCTGAGGCAGGGGACACTGGTACATCCCTGCCAGCAGATTTTTGCCCTTAGCTGGGCTCCTCTGGTCACAGCAGCTCAATATGGGTGAACAGTGCAGAGAAAGTTAACAGGATGTTGTTGCATCAAAAACTGTCACCAGCAGAGGCAGACGAGTCATTATCCCATTCTATACAGCACTCATCCGACCACACTTGGAATACAGTTCACTTTTGGTGCCCAGTATGCAAAACAGATGTGAATGGGCTGGAGAAGACCAGAGAAGGGTCTCTAAGATGACCCAATGACTGGTTAGTCTGACATATGAAGAGAGACTAGGTTTGCTCAGTGGGAAGTAGGTTTATTCAGCCTTGAGAAAAAGAGGCTTATGGGAGACTTTATTACCATGTTTTAGCATTTGAAGGCTGGCCACAGAGAAGATGGAGATTCTGTATTTACAAGAATCCCATGGAGAGGATGAGGGGTAATGGGTAAAAGTTACTGCTGGGGGAATTCTGTTTCACCACAAGAGGAACATTTTTCACAGTGAGAACAATCAGCCATTGGAATGATCTCCCCCAGGAAGCAGTGGATTCCCCAACACTGGATACATTTAAGATCCAGCTGGGCAAGGTGCCTGGGCCATCTTGTCTAGACAGTGCTTTGACAAGAAAGGTTGAATCGTCCAGCCTGTCATTCCATAGTTCTATGATTCTATGACATGTACCAGAAGCAGACAGGGAGCAATTTGCTTCCACCTGGCAGGAATTCCAGTATATACATTTGCTCCTTTTGTTCGCCTTTTAATCAGCCTGACCACTGCTGTTTTGTTGAAAGAGCTGGGAGCATTCCCATTGCCACAGGAGGTCACTGTTGGGCAGCGTATGTGTGCACATGGCAGTGGTAAGCGCGGTCATTCAGCTATTGAAAAGAAGCTGTTACCAGCTTACAAAGGACTGGCAGGGACTGAACCCTTGACCCAGGGAAAGAACATAAAATTGCATTGCCAACGCCTATTCTTAAACCTATGCTGACTGGTAAACCAGTACCTTTAGGTGTAGCGTGTAAGACCCCTGTGCAGTGTTTTGCCACCAGGTTTTGCTACACAGCCAATGCCACAGCAGGTACAGTCAGGCGACTTTTAAAATGAATTAGTACAAAAATGTTGTTTTGGGCATGGAGCTAAGTGGATTTTGCACTATGTTGACCTCAGAGTAATGGTGTAGGAGAAAGATGAAGCAGGTTGTTTTTAAAAATGGTGTCACTAATTAGGAAATAAATTTATCAGAGGCCATGAAATTCTTAAAATCCTGACAGACAGCAACTGGTAATCACTGTATAAAAGTTTTGAGTAATCTCCTGCGCTGAACCAACAGAAGCAGGATGCTTTCAACACCTCAGTGTGGCATCCAGGATATTAGGGGAGAATTCACCACTGTTGCTCTGAAAACACTGGGTTACTTAGCAGTGAGTTTGAGGGAAAGGAACATAGGAAATAGAAGTGAATTTTATCATTACAGAGTCAGTCCAAATACATAGGTCTTATACAAATCAAGGTCAAGGTCAAATACAGTCCAAGCCATAGGTCTTTCCCATTCCCAAGGAGCCACTGATGTCCTGGACATATGAGTGAAGTGTGGTTTTTTGCTATGGAAATTGTCCATCCGGTAAGTACAGTACCTGCTCCTTGGAATTACATTAACATTCCCTGTGGTGGGGTGTTATCACCAGAGAGAATGTTGACAACATCTAGAAAGTCAGTATCCTTCATATATTGAACAAGCCCAACCCTTCCATTAGGAATTCTCAGATACTGTTAGAGAAGTGTTGATTGACAATGTAGAATCAGATAACCATCTGACTGCCTATACCTTATATTCGTTGAAAGATCTCTCCCAGAATCTGGCAACGTGGACTTGGGTGGAGAAATGAATACATTATAAAGGACCCCCCAAAAAAATCACAACATTATTGAAGCTCCTGCTCTTATGTGTAAGTTTTTCCTCTTGCACAGTTGTACATGTGTGAAATAACAGATAACACAATGAGGGATGGGGATGCCTGCTGGGAAACAGAACCATTAAAATCCATTGTAAGTCTGTGAGCCAGCTAGCCATCAAGGTTGTGTGCCACAGGGGGCAGTACAAAATTTGAAATTTCCCTGATTCCCATTCCCACTACTACAGCAGTAATAGTTACTCAAGGATTTCCAAGAAGATTTGCAATTTTTACCTCTGAAGTTTTTGAATGTTCCATTTGAGTTTGATGAGACAACATTAGCTCAAGTATAACCCCATTGCTCATAATGGATAATACTTATGTGTGAGCAATGGTGCTGTCCCACCAGAACATCTGCAATGTTAGGAATCTTTCTGGAGGATTAGGAACAGTTAGATTGGGCACAGGAGCATTGAACTCTTATCAGTTCAGAAATACTTAATAATTAAGTGTCCAGTCTAGGACTATTAAGCAGACAAGCTATAATTGAACAGACCCTGGATATAATAAATGGCAAGGATGCAACTACTGACATCTTGATAATTAGCCTAAACCTTGGAGAAAACTCCAGAAGATTTTCAGGGAAATGTAGGCTGGTGTTTACAAATCTGTTTCAAATGCCAGCAGTGCCATTGCTTGTGTTGTTTGTGCAAACCTTTATTATAAATGAATATGGACTGCAAGCCCACTGGATCCAAAATGGGAATCTTGTGATGTTAAGGACCCGGTTATTTGGATTGATGCCAGTATCCTAACCTCCATTTATCAAAGCTTAGGAGTAGCAAGCAAAAGTAGTCTGTTTGGTCGATCTGTTTAGCACCACACCTTAAGTAGGGAAAGTGAAAATTAACCCATTTACACACCCCATTCCCTGTTATTGTAGCCAATAGAATTGTGACTGACAGTTCAAGGGGCCAAATACATGGATAACAAAGGTAACCCAATCGACACTCATGGATGGGTATCAAAATGGGAAAAGCACTAACAGTACTGCCCTGAATATTTAGAACTACAAGGCCCTCATACAAATAATATGGCCTCAGGTAACTGCTATTTAGGCTAAGTGTGTGATCACTGCATGGTTGTACTCAAGTAAAAATTGGGTTGTATATGCATTTGATTTGCTTTGTGATGTTTTCTGTAATGACTTTATAGAAACCAAAAATCTAATTCATGTTTTTGCTGCTGGAATACTATCTTACAACTTGGACAGGACCCTTAGAAACATTATGGGACATGGTATATTCTCAAACTGAAGAACTGAAAATTTTAATCAACAAGTATAAGAACACAATTGCTTATCAAAAGCAAATGATTGTTGCTATACTGACCAGACTGTCAAGACTGTACCAAGAATTGAACAAACTACTAACTATCATTGTTATGCAATTTTTATGGAATGTGCACCATCTGCAACTGGCATATTGCATCTTAGGTTGAAACTCAGGAACATTGTATTGTTTTTCTTGTTTTATGCATCCAGAGTTAGTGCTAACATCATGCTGAAAGCATGTTATCTAATAATAAACTGTGATGTTAGAGTTTCCTATGGAACTGCTCAAAGTTTTCCCCTACCCTCGCCCACAATGAGGCAGGAAGAGTAGCAGTACCTCACCCACTGCAGCGTGGGACTCACCAGACTTTTTGCCTATGCTAAGTGGTAGAGTGTGGGTCTTTACTTGACTTCTGCCCAGGTTTCAGCCTAACACACAATTCATGCTAAAGCCTGATGTATGGCAGTAGCAGTACAACTAAGCTAAAGTGACAGCAACACGTGCACTGGCTGAGAGAGTGAATTTGTGAGCTATTGCCTTTGTCAGCAAATGAATTTGTGAATTAGTGGAAGTATGAATTAGGGAATTATCAACTAGGCCAGTCTGCTGAGAGAGAATTGGGCCCTTGTTTGATTTTTACCTAATGAGGTAATGAAGTACAGATTGGCACACAAGAGAGCATTGTCCTTTAAATTGGAGAGATCTGAAGGAACTCTGGCATGCATGTCATCCAGAATCTGCTATGTGACTTTGCTGGCAGTCCACTGACTGTTTGTTCCTTTAGCAAGGGATAGGTTTTCATTCAACTGCCTTCTGTCCCCCAAGTATTACTTAGCTATAATAGGACAGAAATATTTTTAGGGAGCTGATACCTGTAACAGTATTGTGAAAATTATCATTGTGTGTTGACAACCAAAGAAAACTTATTTCTAGTTTTGTCAAGCTCTGATGACAAGCTATGGTTTGTTTCCTTCTTTCCATACTCCCATAAAATTAAAGATAGCAATTTATTGATGCAGGGAGAAAAGAGAAGAGATGAGAGGAATGGAAGAGCTTTGCATTTCTTAGCTTCATTTCCTATTTTTGTGCTGGGCGGCTCACTGAGATATCAGCTTTCACTGAACAAAAAAATTCCTTCCTCTGAGAGACTGGAGTCATGCCATCATACTGCTTCTTGCTTGACAAGTGTATATTAACTTAAATGCTTTGTTTCATCTGCTCCTTATGGTGCTTTTGTATTGACACCAAGTGATGATTAAGAAAGGTCTCTTTTCTTTTTTAATCCAACTTTAGAAGTCACGATCACAGACACATTGTATGGTAAAAAGGTATATAATTTTCACACGTTTTTTCCATACCAAAAGAATTAGAGAGTTAGTCATGTGCTAAACAACATACTTTATTTCAATAGAAACACTACAGAAAAGCATAGTAAAACTTCATTTTCCATACATGTATCTCTTTTCCTGCAACAGCCTAAGCCATTCATTTTTTTTAAAAATGTAACTTTTTTACAGTTAGGTGAAAGAAAACCTGTCAGTTTTCTGTACAGCATAGTTTTCCTGAGAGAAATTATGTATTTTATCAAATTATTTGCAACAAGCATTTTATTTTGTTTTGGTTTTGTTGTAGAATTAATTTTACAGTATCATTGGGGTTTATTCCAGGAAGTGATTGCTCCTGAGCCAGGAGCGATTGCAAAAACTCACATTGCAAAAATTGTGCTCAGACACTTTTTTCAGATCATCCTGGACAAGTTGGAAATGCTGACAGGAGGGCTGTGGCTGGTCTTTATTAAAAGAAAAATTTTAAAAGATTACAAACTCATTGCCTTCACAGAGTCAAGGCCCACCCCAGCCCCTTGAAATAAAGGGTGTGACAAGGCAGCAGCCTGGTCAGGATAAGAAGATCAACAACAAGCTAAGCCAGGAAATGGAAAACACATGGGAAAAGGTGATCTGTTCCATTCATCACCCCAGGTAGTATTTTTCCTATATTGGAAACTGAAACTGTAGTCAAGAAGTAGGAAAAGTGGGAAAGAAGGGGAGATTCTTGCACTGGTGGAAACCATTGTCCATGGGAACCCACCATAACAAGGGTATTGATGTTTGCAGAGACAAGGCTGTGGCCACAGCAGCATAGGAGTGACAGCCTGGGGAAAGCAGGGGGAGGTGCAGCCTGGGCAGCTGAGTGGGGGCTTGCACAGCTCTGAGAAAAGGTCCTCTCCTGTAGAGAGGAGCCACAGCAAAACCACTTGCTCGGGCACTGCTGGCCTGTGGTGAAGCAGCTACAGCCTCTTTCAGAGAGCTGGGCTGATTATAACCCCAAACCTGACCTAAAGCACCAGAGATGCAGCTCCTTCTCCTACCATTCAGCCATCAGGTTGTTTCTCAGCTACAACCACATCATGCTGTCCAGGTTTGTTTTCTCCAAAGACACACCTGGGCAGCAGGGAGCTCATGTTGAACAGCATCGGTGATCAGGGATTAGGTAATGCTCAGCTGTGATGGTCCAGAGTGGGAGGATTGAACTGTTGGGACCCCTCCACAGTGACCCCTTATTTCAAGACAACTTCGTTGGATAGTGTGGATGTTGAAATAAAGCTGACTCAGAGCAGGGACAGCTTTTGCTGGGTGAGCTCTCTGGCAGCAGGCGCTTGTAAGGTTTTCACCCACAGCTTTTTATCTGTGAAGAAATTGCAGATGGCACCTGGAACAAGATGATGCTTGTCAGTGTTCAGATTGTACCTCAACTACACTTTTTGTGATCCAAGATTAGTCACTGTCTGCTTAAATTTTTTCCTTTTAAATGAAGAGTCTCAATCACTTCTTTTTTTCAGCTGTAGATTTTGACTGTACAGCATGAAATCATGTGGGAGAGGTCTACTGTTCTTTTGGTTAAAACATTCGGGCAGAAAAAATTAAGTAATAGAAAAATTATCAGGATATATTTATTTTTGGTTTGCACAAGAGCAAGAACTCAACTTTCTCTTCAGCTTTAAAATCTGTGCCTTCTGCTCAATACACAAAGTTTGTGTACATTAACGTTTTCCTATTTCTTCTGTCTATGCAAGTAAGTCAAATAAAAAATAAACTACCTTCTCCTAGTTGTCAAGAAGTTTTCAATTTTTTGACTAGTATCCAACTACCAAATTCCCCAGGAATTGGTTTTGGGTTGCATCTACAAAACACATACAGTCTTTGCTAAGTGCTCCTAAAAACCTAGTGAAAATGGACATAAATCCAAAATTTCTCAATATTATCTCAAAGGAAACGAGGAATTTGAAAGGCTTATAAGGCTTGCTTGAAGGTGCTGTTGCCCACCTTTGTTTTGGGTGAAACAGCCTGCCCACACTGAAAGATCTGGACGATGGGATTCTCTCCAGGAAGCACATTTATAAAATCTTTAATGATAAGTGCTGTCAGAGTTCTGAAATATTTGTAATGAATCATTCAGTGCTACATATCGGCCTCCTCTTTTCCCACTGAGTCATAATTTTCAGTAGGAGTAAGCATGGGCAAAATGAAATTTTATTATCCCCTTTTTGCCTTTCTCTGATGACTGGGCTACTGAACATCAGAGTTAATTAAAAGGCTGCTAGCAGGAATTGAATTCAGTGATATAAAAAGGACAGATATCATCAGCTTCAATGGTAATTGAAATAAGGAGAACATACAAGAAAGGCCCTCAGTGCCAGATACAATATATAGATAAATCTCAGGGTATCAAGGTTCAAAATTACAGGTGAGAAAACATCGGCTCAATTGCTAGCTGAACTTGAAAATACTTGAAATTCACTAGTCATCTCCCAAAGAAGTTTCAAGGTTCTATATATCCTACAACTGAAGTTCTGCATCTGCTAAAATATCTCTTGTCAGAAGCTGGAAAGAACAGCAATGAAGTCCCAAGCTATACCCAGTTTTCTCTTAGACAGTGGTGTTGGTGTCCATCCTTCTGTAATGAACTTCAATGTAATGTGCTTCACCCAAAAAAACAGCCAAGTCTAAGAGCTGCAGGCTGAAGGTGAATTCCATAGGTGCATACGAGTTACCAGATGGTAATGGTGCCTTGTGAGGCTACCTAGAACAGAGGCTAGACAGTGTTAAAGGAATAAAGTAGGTATTTGTTAAAAGGATACACCTTCAAAGGATACACCTTGGGCAGTACAAGAGCCCGGCTGAGGCTACATCCAAGATGGACTCCAAGTCTGAGTTTTCACTTTTATAAATTTTGGTCCATTTACATATTGGGGTTAATTGTCCAGTTAGAGATTCAGGTTATGAAGTCCCATCCTCCCAGACTGCTCTCCTCAATTCACTATTGTTTATACTTTTTAGGCCTCAAGCTGCAACAGTGTCCTTGTTTCTTGAGCTGGAAAATGATTGTTTTGTCTAACTAAACTGTGAAGAGAACTTGCTAACATTTTATATGAAGTTCAGAGTTATATACTAATGCAGTACGGAATCTGGAAAATATGAAAGCTAAAACTTAAGGCATCATTTATGCCAAACTTGTAGAGCCAAGAGGACAAGAAGTAAGAATAGCTCAGAGTCTGTGGATCTCTAACATAATTGTATTTCTGCTCTAGCAGAGATCTGAATCCAAAAGTCCCACTACTGGGCTAACAACTTAGGGCAGGAAGTTTCAGGCCTTCAGCCTTGCATTTTTCAGAACCACTGAATTGATTCTCTATCTGCAGCTACAGAAGAGGTGTTCAGGAGCAGTGCTGGTACTTTCAGCAAACCCTCTGGAATAAAAAGAAAAAATGCGTTGTTCTTCTGCAACCACTCAGGTGCCTTATGCTATTCATGGAGAAAGACAGGCTGTTCATTCTGTTACTGACATTAATTTCTTGGTAAACATGCTGGATTTGAGGCTGTTTTATATAGTGTCTGATCATCCTCATGCAATGCACAGGAATCACAAGCATGTAGCTATGATATCTTTTATTTCTGGGGTGGGCATTTAAATCCCAGCTTCTAGAGCCCTTTTGTAAACTTCAAAGTATGGAATGCATCATTTAGTAGCATTAAAGATCTGAGTATACAGCATCCCTGTATTATCTTCAAAATGTTTGTGTACTCTCAGGCAAACATGAAGTTTTACCAAAAAAACTGTAGAGAAAAAACCCACACGGCAAAAATGTCCAACTGCTTCTAAAATGGCATCCTGTAAGAGCTGGTATAAAAACTGAAAAATAAAAAGATGCCAGCAAATTCTCTGTGCTGACTCACAATGAGGAATGTTTTTAGAAATTCTTCAGATCCTGTTTTACTTTCATCATGTTCAAGTACAATCCTTTCAATAACACAGTTTCACTGACTCCAAAAAATGAAAATCTGTGCTTTACCTTCTCCATGCCATCCTGGAGCCTTGATTAAGAATAGTCTCTGATGTATCCGCATGGTTTAGATTCATGGACAGGAGCTAAAGCAATGGCTGTTTGGAGATATTGAGTAAACATGTACTTTCTGTTGCTCTTATTTGGATAGAGCTGTTCCTGCCTTGGCTTGAAGGAATAAGCATAATATATACAACAAAGTCTGAAAGATTGGCCCTCACATTTATGGAACTGGCATTCACTGTGCAAGTGTTTTACAACAAACTAAAGTTGTACCAAAGGACCACCTTCTGTGCAAAGTACTGATAGGGGTACCTCAGCTGCATCTGTCAAACACGGATACACAATTGAAACAGGTTGCTCAAAGGTGATGAGTTTCCATTTTTCAAAATACTTAAAGCATAGCTGAAGAAGACCCTGGACAACCTGATCTAAGCTGACCTAACTTGGGGAGGCTGGTAGTGGGGGGATAGATAACCTCCAGACATCCCTTCCAGCCTGTACTCTTTTATGAATTTCTGAATTAGTGAAACCATCTAGTGGAGCAGGAGAATAAGAAGAAAGAGACTTTGTACCAATAGAGCAAGGTGGTGGTTCTGAGCTCTTTCTAGATAATTTTAAGCTGTATGAAGATACCGCTCCTGGATGGGAATGAGTTTCTATCAAGGCAGCTGTGTGGGCAGGAGCAAGATCTGAGGCCTGTCTGCTCCTGCTGATGTTGATGCATTTTATCAGCATAGCCTTGAGCATCACACTGGAATGATTTCACTCATATAAATGGTGAATCCAGACATTTGGAGGGCACCTCTGAATATCATCTTGTCCCGAGCCTTTCTGTGAGCAGAAGAAATTCAAAGTTAAGTTTCATGTAACTTCAATATGTTTGATATGAAGGAGATCCTCAAGTTAAAAGAAAATCAGAAGTGGCATTCACCTCTTATCTTTCAGGAAATTTAGAATGACTTCACATATTTTGTTACTTACCTTAGCACACTGAAATGAAAAAATGCAAATAAATATTGAGTAACAGACTAGAGATCACTTGCTGTGACTAAAGAGATAACAGATCGTATCTAAGTTATTACTAACATTTGATAGGTCTCATTTCTAGTTTGATTAATGGAATGTGTTTATATCAGGAATGATCAATTTTGACAGAAATATGGAAAGAAGCTGAAATCTTTCCATAAGTCCAAGTATTACAGACATTTATGAATTAAGGATATTTAGTATTAACTATCAAGAACTGCAGAAAAAAAATAAAGCTGTAAATGAAATGCTGAGGTAATGAAGAATCTGATGGAATTATGAGATATAAATCGAAGATTAATATATTATTTGAATAATTTTGTATCTGAATTAGTATCAAAAACATTGTTTTTTCCTTGGGAAAAAATCTACAGTTGGGAACAAACCAGACTCCAGTTCTGGGCAAGTTAAAATCTCTGTGAGTCCTAATGTTTCTATCTGACAGCTGTTGAATAATTTATAGAATGACATCTTCTTTGTTTACATCTAAAAATAGTACTAGTAATTTAATAGCAAGTATAACTATTTTCATTCAAAATATCACTGATGCCCTTTCTGCAAAGGAACCTTATCTGTCTCTGTACTTGAACAATAGAAAAATTATACAGATGGTTTCTTTGGGTGTAGGGTTCAGGGAAAGGGTCTTCCAGAGGGCCTTTGGGGAGCCAAGAGACTAACATGTACACAGAGTCCTGTGTTTGGTCTCCCTTCCATTAGCAAAAGAAACTGATCATAGAATCCCTTCTTTCACACACTTGTCTTTTTCAGTAAAGCAAGTTCAAAAGATAAACTTTCCCCAAATATACTGGGAACTAAGTGCTAAGAGTTTCCTTGTTTATGACACAAAATCTTCTTTGTCAGTGCTGCTGAGAGGGCTCTTTTCCTTCAGTTCTAGTGGTTTGTTGGCTGTTGTCTCAGCTTTGTACGTGGTGTACAGCTGATAACAAGTGTTTATGGCTGGCTGGTACTGCAGGAGGCAGTGGGACACTTCTGAGCATTCTCCCTGCTGGCCATGCTGATGGAAAGGATGGGTAGATTGCTCTGCACATTGCAAGGTCATTGCAGGACACATGAAACCATAACTAAAGGGGATTCCAAGTACCTGGAGAACGGAAATTATAGCTTTAGGTACTACAATACTTCAAGAAACTTATTTACTCCTCTCATTATTTTTTGGCATCTTTTACTAGTATGATTTCTGTTGTAACTTTTATATCA
>VZTT01050090.1:0-13629 GCA_013400855.1 Buphagus erythrorhynchus
TCCCTCCCCTCCCTTCCCTTCCCACCCTCGGGAGACTGAAGCGTGAGGAGCTGGAGCCGGCGGAAGCGGTGGGAGGCCCCCTTCGGCTGTGTCGTGAAACTCGCCCTGGGAGAGGCCGCTCCTTCACGGGTGTCACCCACCTTTCCTTCGTGGGTGCTCTGCCTTCCCGCTGGGGCTGTACGGGTGCGCCAGAGAACGTGGCTATAGGGATCTGCATCCCGGAGGTGGAAAAGCAGATGCCACAGAGGGAAGCATGAGGCCTGTAAAGCACTTGTGCTAACTATTCAGTATGATGTGTGTGTATATATATATGTATACAATATAATGTATGTAGCATAATACGTATGTGAAATACATCTTTTTCACAGCTTGCTCTGCCGCCTGTGTGTTGGTTTAGCCCTGGCAGTCACAGAATCAGTCACAGAATGGGTCAGTCTGGAAGGGACCATAGGGGTCATCTGTTCCAACCTCCCTACTCAAGCAGGGTCATCCTAGAGCACCTGGCACAGGATTGTGTCCAGATGGTTCTTGAACATCTCCAGTGAGAGAGATTCCACAACCTCTCAGGACAACCTGTCCCAGTGCTCAGTCACCTGCACAGTAGAGTTCTCCCTCACAGTCAGGAAGACTGGAACTTCCTGGGCATTGGTTTCTGCCTGTTGCCTCTTGTCCTATTGCTTGGCACCACCGACAATCACACAGCCCTCCCTTCACCACTCTTTCAGGGGGTGCATTTAATGTTTTCAACTACTATAGGAAAAACAAAACCCTGAACTCATGTCCAGCAGAAAAGAAGGAAAAAATTATTCTCAGTTTCATCGTTAAGAAAGTAGCTACGCCCACTTCTGGTTTTGGTTTGGGATAATAAACGATTAAGTGGAAACATTTTAAAATCCAGTGTTCCCTTGGTTCTTCTTTTAAGGAAATTGAGAGAACTCAATTCAAAAGGTATGTCTGTATTCAAGTTTGCCAAATTTAGGGCTCTGTTAGGAACAGTGTTCAGCTGTCACCAAAAGGAGGGAGAGAGAGGGAGGAATGGTTGACACATGGGTACCACACTGAGTTAGTCCAAGGTGAAGGAATGATAAAAGGAAGGAACAATACCAGGTGTAAATCGGGAGTGAAACATAGTCCAAAAGACATGAGTTCTGGGTGTGGGTCGGAAAAGAAGGGTTAAGGAAGAGGCACACAAAGCAGTTGAAGTGAGCAGCTACATTCAGAGAAGAAACTGGTTAATGGGCAGAGTGTAAGGGCCTAGGAAGCTACGCTGCAGGAGCTAAACCTATATATCTGAATAGAAGTAGTCTGCTTAAATTGTGCCTTACTTCGTTTTCTAGTTACTGAAGATCCATTACATAAATCACAGTAGCAAAAACTTGCAGGTTTATTGACTGATTTCAAGCTGAATATTTAAAATAGTTAGAAAAAAAAGGAGGAAAAAGAAAAGTCTAATCCTGTAGATCCTTGTTCACACAAGGACTTCCAGGCAACCGTACACTTACAGCATGAAAATATAAAAGAGTGTGAAGACACAAAGACCTTACAAAAAAAAAAATAAAAGGCTTAGGTTCCTGCCGTACTCATCCATTAAAATGGATGGGTTTTTTTCTAATTTTCACTAGCAATGTCGTAGAAAAAGTAACATGATAATGTGAAGCTGGCATCAGTTGATAATAGGGTTCATCCAGTTACCTTATTCTGTCCTGTAGAATATGACTGCTGTCAGGAATGCTCTAAAGACAGCATTCTGGTGCTCCTTATGTTCTAGCAAAACTATATTTTTAATTTTTTTTTCTGTGTCTATCTGCTATTTAATAGGATCTGGTGGGTTCAGAAAACGGAAGCATGACAATTTTCCACATGGTCAAAGAAGAGAAGAAAAAGAGAATGTTAATCCACCATCAGCTTTGATGACATCTTTTAAATGTAAGTAAGCATTTGGAAAATCAGATTTAAAAAATGTGGTATAGAAATTGCTAGGAAATTATTAATAGAATAAACCAGCTCTCTCCAAGGGAGAAACTTGAAACTAGTTGGACTCATACTCCATACCTTTATAGTTTAGTGTTCTGCATTTTGTGAAGTCCTGGGAGTGAGATTTTGCATAGCTCTGCCTGGTTCATTACTTGCTCCTGTTTCCATCCCACCTGTTCTCGTTGCCTTCCTCACTTGTGCTGAACCTGATGCTGAGCAAACTGCACAAATGTTCAGCCAGGCAAAAGGTGACCGGGCCCTTTGGTGGCAGAAAACTGTAGGATCTGCAGAGGTGTAATACAAAATCTGAGCCACAGGGGCAACAGGAGGAGAGGGTGACCTTTAGGAAACTGAGGAGGCTCTGACCTTGGCTGTGGTGCACAGATGACTAAGCTACTTAAATGTAAGTCTGAATGCATTATTTTAAGAGTTGGTAGTTGTTTATACCTGCACTTTTTCAAAAAAAGACTTCAACTAACTGAGGTAGGCCTTTATGTAGTCACTTTATTCACTTTGAATGCCTTTTAAATATTAACATATATTTGAAGTTCTTTAAAGAGGCAGGTGTAAACTTCTATTCTACCATATTATTTTTACAGGATTTTTCACCAAACCAGACTTAAACTTCAGTAAATTTAAATTTCTCATTAGACTATCCCTAACAAAGCAAAGTTGATCTTCAGAAATGAGAAGCCTTGACTGAAGAAGGAAGGAGATTTGAGATGGCAAACAGATTAATTCTTGTTGCAAAATCTTCCCTATGCCACATATTTTTTATGAAGCTAAGAAGGGTGAAATATAAGCTGGCTGGCTGCTTTAGATGGTTAATGTGTACTTCAATGTCATATAACTTCCTGGCTTTTTTAAAAATGGGTGTTTATATTTTTCCATGTAAATCAGCTTGGCAGATGATTAACCATGACCCCTGAACTTTGCCTAGAGAAGCTGTGGCTGCCTCATCTCTGGAAGTGTTCAAGGCCAGGTTGGAGGGGGCTTTGAGCAACCTGATTTAGTGGAAAGTGTCCTTGCCTGTGGGAGGAGGGTTGGAACTAGGTGATCTTTAAGGCTTCTTTCAACCAAACCACTCTATCTATATCTATATCATCTATATCTATATCTATATCTATATCTATATCACCTATATCTATATCTATATATCTATATCCATATCTATATATCTATATATTGACTATTGTATACACCCTTGCTCTTGAATTGAGTAGAGCAACTGTACTTTCAACTTTAATTTTTCACTGTCGTGAATATCAGTTTGTCATAAAGTTGCCATTACTTCCACTTCAAAACAGCTTGTTTCCCTCCCTTTCCATGAGATCCATTCATCCGTGTTTGGTTAATTTCAGAAAGAATTTAAGGGACATGGTTTCTTCAAAGTTTTTCAAAGATCCCCTCTTTGTATTTATTGCAGAAGGGTTTAGTGCAATGCAAAGTGCACCAAGTGCACTGCCCTGGACAAATATGCTGGTGGTCTTTGTCTCCATGTCAGGTACAAGCATTAGGAAAAGGTATGCTCCAGATGGTTTATAATTGAGCAAGTTGTGTAAGGTGAACCAGTTGTGCACTGTTTCTGTGCATGCTGTCTGAATCTAAACAACTTAATCACAGAATCATGGATTATACTAAGTTGGAACTGATCCATCAGAGAATGATTGAGTCCAACTCCTGACCCTGTGCAGGACATCCTTAGAACCACACCATGTGCCTGAGAGTATTGTCCAGTTGTTTCTTGAACTCAGACAGGATTGTTGCTGTAAGCAACTTCCCTGGGGAGCCTGTTCCAGTGCCCAACCACCCTCTGGGTGAAGAATCTTTCCTGATACCTGACCTACACCTCCCCTGACACAACTTCAGGCTGCTCCCTCGAGTCCTGTCACTGGTCACCAGAGTGAAGAGATCGGTACCTGCCCTTCTGCTTGCTTTCTCTCATGAACATGTTGAAAGTCTGCCCTCTGTCTCCTCCAGGCTGAACAGACTGAGTGACCTCAGCTGCTGCTCATACAGCTTCCCCTCCAGACCCTTCACCATCTTCATTGCCCTCCTTTGGATGGTCTCTAAGATCTTAAGACCTTTTTTATATTGTTTTGCCAAAAAAACCATACACAATATTTGAGGTGAGGCTGCCCCAGCTCAGAGCAGAGTAGGACAATCCCCTCCCTTGCCCAGCTGTGATGCTGTGCCTGATGCCTCCCCCAGCCAGGGTTGGCCCTTCTGGCTGCCAGGGCACTGCTGACTCATGTTCAGCTTGCCATCAACCGGGACCCCCAGGCCCATTTCTGCAGCAGGGCTCTTCAGCCTCTCATTGCCTGGTCTATACACACAACCAGGTTTGCCTCGTTAATGTGTGGCCTTAAATGGGTGTACACATTTTGCTCTTTTTAATCTTTGAAAGAAAGACATATTTGCATTGATCTATTTGCACCAGTGTTTAAAAAAAAAAAAAGTAATGAGAAATTGTCTTCTAGAATAATTGTAAGAATCACAGAATGGTCTAATTAGTCAAAACCCAAGGAGTTACCCCTTTTTTTTAAAATATGACAGGTCAGTGATAAAGAGAGTGGATGCTACCTTGATTTGTAAGGTTAAGGCTTAGTAAGTGTCATTTTTAATGGTCTGATTTAGCACCACCAAAATTATCAATAGAGCCCAAGTTTACTTTCAGTGCTAAATTAGACATTACAGTGGAATGTGTGTAGGAAATGACTGTGTGGTTTTGGTGTTAGCTCGGAGAACCCCCAGGTTCTCATCCTTTGCACTTTTAGGAAATAGGACAATACAGTAGGTTTTTTGCATCTTGTTAGGCTAAACATTATTATATTTGTCTGGTTTACTTTAGAATATAAAGCACTTCACGATAGTCTCTAACAGGTTTAAAACCTAACATAAATTCTAACTATCTAGAAAAGATAGGGGGTGGTGCTAATATTGCAGATGTTCAGAATAGTAAATTTCCCAGTATATGACATCTGTAAATGGTCCTTGGAAATGTCATCTGTGTCATCCTATGAAGGAAAAGTCACCCTTCCTCGAGTTCCTGTCATTATGATCTGAGGGAAAATTTCGTGATGATAATGTAGGGGTGGAATTGACTCTCAGAATTTGCAAGAGACACACCAAACAGACATATACAAGAATTAAAAGATCAGTAGGAGCATTTGTGACTTATCTTAGAGTTTCAGAATAAGATTGGGAAGAACAGAACCAAATGAGAAGAACCAAGTTTTTACCAAGGCAATGAGAATACAGAACTATTTTTCTAGTGTCATCTAAACCTCACTTGACAGTGAACTGCTATGCTTTTTTAAAGGTTATTCACTTGTAAGACCCTTCAAAAATGTAACCTCTTGGTTTATTTTCTGCATCTTCTTGCACAGAGACTTGATCAGACATTTATATAGGAAATTTGTTAGATTTCTTGTAAGCGTCTGTTAGTGATTTATTTACTAGAATAATGGTGTATAAAATGTTAATGGTATTCATGAAACATTCATATTGTTTAACTGTCAAAACCAGATACACTTCCTATTTTCTCTGTATTCATTGTAGTTAGAGAGAACTAATATCAGCAAGTCAGAATCTTACTTCAAATAATTGGTCTCACTTTTCTTTAGTACTTCTAGTCCTTAGGGATATTAAAGTACTCAACTTTTGGCCAAGTCTAGCTTGGATGTGAAATGCAACCTTTCTTATAACTGAATGGCGCATTTTGAACAGTGTATGTGCCTTAGCCAGATGCTTTTTATTTGATTGGTTTAGGTAGTGGTGAATCTTATTAACGAATGGTTGTAGGGTTTTACTTTTTGATTTGTCTTGCTGAATTGGGGTGAAATTTTCAGTCCGTTTCCAGAACAGCGGTATTGTGGAATAGATTTTATTAACAAAACCAAATCTTTTACCTTAAAAGTTTTTTAGGCTGTTTTAAGGCATCATCAGGATTAATACCTACTTAAACCTGAAGTACTAAACAAAGGTAGTATTAATGATGAATTTTGCAGCTCTGGCAAGTGACAGGCAGTGATGGCGTCTGCAGCCATGCCCCACGCAGGGACAGCCCACCTTGGGGAAAGGTGCCCAGGGACAAGGCTGGTGGGGTCTGTAAGGAGTTAGTGCAGCACAGGTGCTTTTCTCTTCCCCTGCACTGTGTTCTTGTGATAATTGAGCTTTTGCTGTAACAATTGACTCTGCAGCATTCCAGCTGGAGCTTGACAGCAGGCATGATAAATACGAACGGCTCGTGAAGCTCAGTCGAGATATAACGATCGAAAGCAAAAGGACGATATTTCTGCTCCACAGGTTCACCAGGTGGGTCACGTTGAGTGTGAAACTGTTCATAGAAACTACAGTCTGCCTTGCAGTGTTGTCTGTGAGTAACAGCTGCAATGTTCTGTTGAGAGGAATTTAATTAACTTCCCATAAACATCCTTTAGGGTGGATTCCAGCTGATGAATGCACACTCCAGTTAGAGAATTAAAAAGTGCTGGTTCAGTTTTCTGGGTTGGTTTTATTGGTTTATTAAACCAGTGTACAGCAGTAGAGTGAGCAGCAGGTGAGAGCCTTCCAGCTTTCAGCAAGCTGTGAGAGAGAAGAATGCGCCCTTCCTTCAGGTTACTTGCCCGAGCAGTTCTGTCACTGTTTTGGTTGTTGCACCTCCACCCGAGGTCATCAATGCAAATAGGAGGTGACTTGGGGTCTGTTTATGTAAATACTACAACTGGATAGGCTTCTGTGTGAAGTTTTGAGCTTCTCTGTGTTTTGTGTTCTCATAAGCCTTCAAGCAGTCTTTGGAAGCCAAAGACAAACTAGAAGAGCAACAGGAAAATTTGAAGCTTTGCATAGTCTGCTGTGTAAAGTGTTTGCTGTATGTGACAAACACTGCTCTTGCATGTTATAACAGCTCTCCCTGTTTCTTTTCTTTGTAATTTAATTTATCGTAATTTACATATTGTTACCTATCAATATATTTATGTTGAAGTAGTAACTATTTATAGTTAGTTATAAATGGAGATTATGAAGTTGCCTGCTCTTTAACTTGGTTTTCTTCTGCAAAGAAGGTACTGTGATAGTTCCAGTAACCTCTACAGCCTTGGCTGTAAATAACTTACTCCCACTGCAAGGTCTAGGTAGCTGGGAACTTGTGGAGGAAAGAACAATAACAAAGAACTCCTCATTACTCTGAATTTAGATTCCTATTATATAAGGCATTCTTGGTTTTGTGAGAGTGGAAGTTTTCCATGCTGTATTTTGTATTTTCTCCTTTGCTTTTCACAGTTATTGTGGCTTTAATTTCAATAAATTTTACTGTTTGCTTTTAAATGTTTTCTTGAGACCAATTAATCAGTAGTTCCTTAAAGAGACTGTAAACTAATATACCATGTGGATTATTTGGGCTCAAGGGCGGAGAAAGTTTGAAGGAAATTAGATAAACTAAACTTTAAGTGCCAAGTATATGTTGTGGTTGTGAATCAGATATTTCAGCTGTTCCTGAACAGCATAGTTCATAACTACTTCCTTTAAAAAAAAATAAAAAATCACATGTAGAGGTACATAATGTATTGTATTTTGCAATGCTGTCAAGTATTGCAAAATACTTTTTTTTAGGAGGTTGAAGGACTTCTGTAAATACTGCTAGTTTTCTGGAATATTTTTGGAAGCCTTTGTATGTGTTTCTCCTTTTTCACTTAAACAATTATCATGACTGTGCTCTGGAATAAACATCATGCTACCAGAACTCTGGCTGATTGATTATTTTCTTGGTAAGAATCTACAGAATTTCAGAATCTGCAATAGATATCTGTGAAAGTTAATGTGTTTCTCATTCTAGTATCAGTTTTGCTTTTTCTTGAAGCCAGTAAAAATGTATTGATTAGCAAAAGAAAAAGTTAATGTTTTTTAACTGTTTGTTCATGTTCTGGAAACTGCTCTTTCAGTTTCTTTCTTATGATTGCAGTGCGCCCAATGGGGAAGAAATATTAAGTGAATCTGAAGTCAAGCTAGATGCCGTCCGGCGGAAGATCAAGCAGGTTGCACAAGAACTGATTGGAGAAGACATGTATCAGTTCCACAGAGCTATATCTCCAGGTAAATAGTTCAAAAATAGGAAAAGTGTGCAGTTTTGAACTAAGCCTAGTTTCTCTTTATGTAGCAATACTTCCTCTTCGTGCTGCAAGTCTGAATTTGTTACATTTCTGTGGTTATAAATCAGGACTTGGGTTAATCTTTGTTACTAGCAAAGTTAGCTCTGGTGTTAGAGAAGCTATTGTCCTACAGTTTTGTTGCAGTTTAAAGGAAGATGTAAATGGGAGTCTACAACTGGAACGATTTGGACCCTGCCCTAAACTGAAGTTGGGAGTAATTCTAACAGATGTATTGGCTAGTCTTCTCTGACTGAGAGGAATATATGTAGCACATGCTTTTGCCCCTCCTGAAGAGTTACAATTTCTAAGAGGAGAGTGGGAACAACTGTCTTGTGAAATTATCCATTTTGAGTGATAAAGTGATTTTTGAGTTGATAAAGTTAATGAATTTAAATCTTTAGATTAACATTTTCTTTCTTCTAGGCACAAAATGTACTTCTGCCTCTCTGTTACAAGCATTAAACCAGTTTGTGTGTTTCAGTCACATATTCCTCTGCTCCTCTGTAAACAGCAGTCTTTGCTAACATTCTTGAGATATTAAATCCCAGTTTGTTCATAACTCTTGCTGTCAAACCATATTTCTTTGCTGACTCTTTGCTGACAATCTGAATATTACCTAAAATTGGTATGCCTTGGTTGTGGCAACACGTGAGTGAAATGTGTAACTGCTTCTTTGACATCTTAGTCATGGTATAAAAGTGTCTTGTGTTTATCAATCTCGTTTTAAGCAATTTATAATTGTGTATATCTTTCCTTGTTTAGGCAAAACTTCTTCAGCTGATGAGAGCTGAAGATTTGCCCCAGTTTTAAAATGTCCATAAGATTCATTTGATAAACCAGCAGCAAATATGTGTATGTAACTTACAAGACAAACAATGCTCAGGTTAACTTGTACTCATGTCTTACACAAACTTAGTTTAAGAGTGAGACAGGTCTTGAGTCTCAGTTGAGCAATTTGGAACCAGGAGCTTGCCCTGATGGTCTTCAATGGCTCTGATTAATTCCACAGTCCATTGCCTGGGATGCATTGGGTTGTTCAAATTAGATATTAGTAGTTTTACTTAGAGCCACTTAATCTGTCTGTGTCTTGCTGCTATTTATAGCCAAATACTGTAGTGACACAATGAAAAGAGATAATTCAAAATGCTGACACCACAGATGATCTCAAACTGTGAACAATACTATTCAAAGTGTATTATGAGTATCTTAACACGCTGGAAATGTCTTTTGATTTTCCTTTTAAGTACTGCTTATGAAAGCTGAGAATCCTTGCATTAAGTTTTATGAAAAAAAGTTTTTGAAAGCTTCATTGTGACCTGTAAAGTTTGTTTGAATAACCCCTGAAGTTTGTAGTCCCATGTGAGTCATATAATGCTGTATATAGAGCAGCAGTGTTTGAGGTCTGCTGCCTCATGGGTCTTTGTGAGACTGCATGATGCAAGCCATCAGCCATGCCATGTGAGCAAGATTCTCACAGGGTAACCACTGCATCAGCTGCCTCACCTGAACTATCTCTGTTTTGTTTAATATGTGTCTTTGTGGCAATAAATTCAAAGAGGCTTACCTGCCTCTAGTTCTGCTGGGGAGCAGTGGGCCTGGAATTAGATTTGCTCATCTCACATATAAGAGAGTATACCTACATGGCAGACATATGGAAAGTTACTGCACAAAAACTTCTGTGTGTACCCATGTTCTTACCAAACAAGTAAGCAAACCTGATGCTCGCTTTTTACATCCAGATTCTCTCCTCTTAGTAAAAAAAAAAATTACTGGTTTTGTTTCCTTAAAAAATATATATTTTCAGAAATCAAAAGTTAGATTTCTTTTTTACATTAAATATACCTAAACTTAAGTTAGCCATAGCAATCTGAAAATAAATAAATTAATGAAAAAAAATTTGTTTAGCTTTGCTTTGTGTATTTGGTAAATACACACTGCCAGCTACACTGATTTTCCTGTATAATTGATTTCTTGCTTGCACAAAGGTACTTATTAATACCAGAATAGACCTGAATAAACTGTTTAGAAAGCAACTGCAAGTATTCTGTCAGGAACAGTTCAGAATTTTTAATAGTTTTTTTCAGTGTTGTAAATCTCAGCCTCTTAAAATGACTAAGATGTATTTGTCCATTTTAGAAGAGGATTAGTTACTTTAGGGAAGGTTAGTAGTAGAAGTAGTTAGCAGAGGAAGTTAGAGACCTGCTGTATGTGTATGATGATTCAATGCTTCCACAGCTGCAAAACTTTTGGAACAGAATAGGCAAATTCAGATGGAAAGAACCTACAGTGATCATCCAGTGCCACTGCCTGACTACTTCAGGGCTGACCAAAAGTCAAAACAAATTATTAAGAGCATTGTCCAAATGCCTTTTCTAAACACTGACAGGCTTGGGGCATCAACCACCTCTCTAGGGAGCCTGTTCCTGTGTTTGACCACCTTTTCAAAAGGAATACCTCTGCTGATGCAGCTTAGAGCCATTCCCACACATCCTGTCACTGGATGGCACAGGAGATCAGCCCCACCTTCTCCACTTCCCTTCCTCAGGAACCTGTAAGGAGCAGTGAAGTTGCCCCTCAGCCTTGTCCTTTCCAAACTACACAAGCCCAGAATCCTGAACTGCTCCTTATAGGACATTCCTTCCAACCATTTCACCAGCTTTGTTGCCTTCCTCTGGATGCCTTCAGGGATCTTCACATCCTTTTAAAATTGTGACACCCGGAACTGCACACAGTTGCATGTATGGTAGCACATCCTTAATGCTTACATGGGACTTGGGGTGAGACTGTCAAAGAATTTTCTTACTACAATCTTAAGAAAACTTCAGAGAATGAATCTTAGTGGCATCTCAAGGTAGAAAGAAAGGAAGGCAAGAAGGTATTAATGCTAAATGAGGGGGAGAAGAAGTAGACTCTGCTGTCCATCTTTCTAGCAGTCAGATGTGTAATCTCTCAAATACCTGAACTTTGCTATTTTTTTGGACAGAACTAAAGGGTAGAAATACACAGCCCCCCATTGCATTTCTGAAGTTAGAATTGGAAATGGCTGTGCTTTTACTTTTTCCCTCTCTTCAGGTGAGGTAAATGACAAGTCTGTCCACTCCCATCAGTTGTATAATACTGCTTGGCCCTAAGATTTCCCTGTTGTTTCTGTAATTAGGTATTTGTGCCTCATTAAGAAGACTGTTTATAAAATCCAACTGAAGTTGCCTTCATTCTATTTTGGTACATCATTCACAACATCTACTTATGTTCTAGCTCTTCTACATATGCTCCTCTGCAAAGAAGGTTTGTGCCAGCTGTTGCCCATAGTACATGTTTAGTAGGGGAGTGTTAGAATATACTTGTGTGTCGCTGGGAAGACAGGGAATGCTTTTAGGCATTGTGTAAATTAGCTTTTGTGCATAACAAGTATAAAATGCTAACTTTCAGACAGACCTTTACTCTTACCTTTGTTAAATCCTCTGCTCTCTGGTTAGTTGTTGGGATGGCAAAAAAATGAATATGCAGGCTTCAAGACATGTAGATCTTGCTTGTGCTGAAGCTGGGATCAAGGAGGTGTCAGAGATGTGAAGATGCTTGATGTCAGGATTATGAAGCTGAGATAGAAAACCTAGAAACAGGAAGAATGAAGGGACAGTTAGATGACGAGCAGCTGGGAGAGAGAATGCTTTATTCCACCTGCCTGTCACTTTATGGAGAACTGTAAGTGAGAGGTGAGCAGTGATAAGAGTTAAGAGTGTTGCTTTTAGTTTTGGTTTTAAGTCCAATGTTCTTTAATTGTTGCTTTGCTTTTTTTCAGTGGAAAAAGCTTGCATGTCTTTTTGAAAATAAATGTAACTAAGGAAAGTGCTAGATCCTTTGTCTTTATATATTTCCTAGGGCTGTAAGTCTTGACCTTCCTTTAACCTAGTTTTCAACTCTGATTTTGTATTTTAAAGAAATTCTGGAGAACTAGTTAAAAAGCTTTTTATGAACAAAAACATTGCCATTAAACTGCTTTTTTCTTCCAAAAAGAATAAAGAAACACTTATGTCCCATATCTCAAAAGCAGCCTGTCTAATTAACCTCAAACTTCCTAAAAATATTCTCCTTTGTCTTGAAACCAAACATGAAACATCCTCCTGTTCCCCACCCTACCACTCACAGAAGGAGTAAAAGGGTTCAAAATGGAGCTTATCATGGAAACCACTGTATCAGCCTTAACTGGGGAATCATGATTGTCTGCATAATAAAGCTGCCTAATACATATTTTATTCAGTATAATAACTGTTAGCCTATAAATAGAAGAATGCTATGAGTATTATGCTTGGGAATATTGTTTGCCACTTGTAATTGTTAAATGCTTTTTTTGGGGTTACTCCAAGCAGTTGTTCTTTTGACTTGAAGATAAAACAATTCTGGCAGAGCACTAAAGGAGTTTCATGCTTTCCCTCATTAAGAATAGTGCTAATGGCACGCAGGACGTTTCCCCAAAGGACACTTGCATGAGCTCAAACACTGAGTATAGCACTAATTGAACAACAACAAAAACTGATGACTGTTTTCTACACGTTTCTTAACAGTACAGATTGTCCCAGGGGATGATTAAACAAGCAAACAAAGAGATACTGAAATAATGAAGTCTTTTTTTAATGCAGAGCTCTTCATTTGTTATGTTAGAATGTTCTGCTTTGTTGATATTTTTAAAGCTTTACTATTTGTAATATAGAATTCCTGCTCCTTTGGCCCACTTTGCAGTGTATACCTTATATATCCTGTGAGGAAATATGTACTCTTTCTTTAAAATTGTTGAGAGACACAGCAAGAAAAAGACTGAAAAAGATTGTATGGATTTATAAAAGGAAGGAAGAAATTTTTTCAGGATTTTTAAAATTTGTGTATATATGTGTGTGTGTGTTTGAGTATTTATATATATATATATATTTAACTCTCAATTACTGAGGGAAATATCAACAGTATATAGAAAAGATCTGTACGGAACTTAAAGACAAGAAAGAAGTGCTCTACCACATGTGTAGGGTCCTACACTTTGGCTACCACAACCCCATGAAGGCTGGGGGAAGAGTAGCTGGAAAACTGCCCGCTGGAAAAGGACCTGGGGTTTCTGGTCGACAGCAGCTGACCATGATCCTCCAGTACATGCCCAGGTGACCAAGAAAGCCAGTGGCCTGCTGGCATCTATCACCAGCAGTGTGGCTAGCAGGACCTGGGCAGTGATTGTCCCCCTGTATTCAGGGGGACAATTCATAGAACCTCAAGTTCTATGTCCAGTTTTGGANCCAGTTTTGGTCCAATCGCTACAAGAAAGACATTGAGGTGCTGAAGTGTGTCCAGAGAAGGGTAATGGAACAAGTGGAGGGTTTGGAGCACAAGTCTGCTGAGGAGTGGCTGGAGGATCTGGAGGTTTAGCCTGGAGGAGGATCAGGAGGGACCTCATTGCTCTTTACAGCTGCCCAAAAGGAGAGTGTAACCAGCTGGGGGCTGGTCTCTTCTCCAATGTAACAAG
>VZTT01050090.1:22258-43667 GCA_013400855.1 Buphagus erythrorhynchus
CTTGTTAAACTGCATGAGATTCCCATGGGCCCAACTTCTCAAGCTTGTCCTCATCCCTCTGGATGGCATCCCATCCATCAGGTGTGTCAACTGCACCACTCAGCTCAGTGTCATCTGCAAATTTGCTCCGGGTGCATTTGATGCAACTCTCTATGGCATTGATGCAGATATAAACAATACTGGTCTGAGTATGAGCCCCCTTGGGAACATTATGGGGAGCTGATCTTCAGTATGTTTCTGAGAATACCATGATGCTTTTTGTTAAAATTACAGAAGGTTCTACATGAAAGATGCAGGTGGAGCAAAAACTTGAACGTTTTGTCTGTGTGCTTGGTCTGACTTTCATACTTCAGAAACGTGCTATGTTAGATTATGTTTCAATGTTATTTCTGGATTATGTTAGTTTTCACTTTTTGCTGGTAACCTTAAAATAGTGTAGCTTAAATGATTTCTTAAAAAATAAATAATTTTGAGCATGGATCATTGCTGGAAAGTTTGAAGCATGAGCTCATTTCTGCTGTTTTTGCAGGACTTCAAGAGTATGTTGAGGCAGTTTCGTTTCAGTATTTTATCAAAACACGATCTTTGATCAGTGTTGAAGAGATCAACAAACAACTAATATTTACAGCAGAAGACAGAGAAGAAACAACAAACATGGTAAAAGTTTTTCTTTTCTCAATTGACAAACATCTTTCTGGGATGGAAGTGCAGCGAGCAGGCTTAGTCACATTTTTGGCATCTGATTAAATAAGGCCAGTTAGTGGAATAGGATTAGACATACATGTGGGCTTTGACTCCCTTGTTCAAAACCTGCCTTTTATTCTGATAAGTAGTAAACTAAATCCATGGGATACAAGTTTATAAATTTCACATCCTTTTTATTCAGAGCAAACTGAACTCTTTCTGATATGGTGAAAGATGCAGGACAGTGGAATACTAGCTAACAAATGTAGCAGAGGGATTTTTTGTGCCTGGGACTGTCTGTAAGACCTTCTGGTTTATAGTGGTGTTGCAGAAATTGGGGGACACGAACAAATCCAAGGCAGGATGAACTCCATGACTGAAATCTTATTGCTGGTATTGAACTAGTTACTAGAGGTCCTGATTTGCCTTGTGCATATGTCTTAGCTGCATCATTTATAACTTTCCTGGAGCTGATTCCTTTCAGAGGACAAGCTGGTACCCCATCATACCTTAGCCCTAATACCGTATCTGCTGTTTCTTGACTTGCCTATACTCCTACCCTACCCTAAATGGCTCATAGGGACAAACTCCTGTCACCAAACATGGTAAACTGGGTGCAGTTTGATTGTTGGCGGGGGCCAACAGTGATTTGGTAGCAATCTACAGAAGTGCACAAGCATTTGAGGTGCAGTGTATAGTAATGCTGCTTTCCATGAATTCCTGAGTCTGCTTCTGCTGAAGAGATTCTGCTGTAAAGCACTTCTAATTCTTTATTTATTCTCTTGGTAGGATATTTGCAGAGAAGCTTGATTTTTAGCTTAAATTCATTTGTTTTTACCAGAGGTAGCAACTATGAAGTTGTTAACCCCAGCATGCATACCTCTGACCAGATCTGTCAATTTGGGTAGATAGCATATTATGGGAACAAGTGAACAGAAAGAAACCTGAATTGTCTCCCACGTTACCAATATTATGGCAATAAAAAGTATTGGAAACTTGGATATTAGAGCAAATGGGTAACTTTGTAATGGATTTGCTTCATGAAGATTTTTGTTTGCTATTTTAATGAGCTCAGCTGGTATAAAACAGATCTGAGAATACTATGGCTACTTGTAGAGAATATATTTTGAAATTCAAGATACTATTATGAAATTATATGATTTGTTTTCATAATGCAGACTATTTTTAATTGATTTGCTAACTTTGGACTGACTATTTAGGAAAAAAAAATCTATCAGGCTGAGATCTGTCAGATGAAAGAAAACCCCGAACAACTGCAAATAAATGTTGCTACAATGATATGATAATTCTCTTTGCAAATAGAGATGGTAGAGTTAGGGTATGTTTATCATACTTGCTAGAATGAAAATAACATTTCAATAGAAATTACCTGCTTATATGCTGGAAGGAGATTAGTACTTCTGAAGTCAAACCATGTGGAAGTGCCATGCAATTTAATTTTCCAGAATGTTTTAAATTTCCAGTTATGTCAGATGAGTTAGGGTATAGTTGAACCATTACAGATGGCTTTCTCACAGTTTTCTGTACTGGACTTTCTTCCATTCTGTCCCCAGACCTCCAATTCCCATGATAAGCAACCCCACACATGGAGCCTGAAGGTAACACCTGTGGATTACCTGCTGGGAGTGGCTGATCTGACGGGAGAGCTGATGAGGCTGTGCATCAGCAGCGTGGGGAACGGGGACATAGACACGCCCTTCGAACTGAGCCAGTTCTTGCGTCAGATCTACGATGGGTTTACTTTCATTGGCAACACCGGACCTTACGAAGTCTCAAAGAAGCTCTATACCTTGAAACAGAGTCTGGCAAAAGTAGAGAATGCCTGCTACACGTTAAAAGTACGAGGATCTGAAATCCCAAAGCACATGTTAGCTGATGTGTTCTCCACCAAAACAGAATTGATTGACCAAGAGGAGGGGCTGCCTTAAAATCAGGAAGCTCTTGCTACTCAGAAGAGGACATAGAGAAAGCTCTTTAGTTATGGTTTCTGGGGTTTTGACCCTTGACAGTGCTTTTTAGGTAGAGACTTTTTAGTTTCATCTATGAGAAGGCTGTTTGCAGTGGTGATTTGTAACCAAAAATACTTCCTATGATGTGCAAGAGAAAAAATGTTTGACTTTGGCCTCTTGGTATGGAATTTCCTGTATTGCTTGCTCCATTGTATCTTTTCGCAGAATGACCAAATTTTCCACTGCACTCTACTCCAGTGACTGTCATTTATGTGACTCACCTCAAACTGTTGTTGGTACAAGTTTTCTTCAAGCACAGCAGTGGAAAAAAAATGGTTAGGTGCTCTTATTTAGCATTATCCATAGGTTTATGCAGATCCATTTTCTGAGTATTTGGGTTCTGTACTCACATCATACCTACAACAATGCACCTGTGCATAAGTGCATCCCTTGAACTGAAACTGGGGTGGTCTCAACAGTGCCATGTAATTCAAGTTTGCTCTGATTAGTGCTTTAAAGTATGAAACTAAGTCAACTTTTTGCCAATTGATAATTAAGCTAATTGCACCAGGTGAATACTACTGTCACCCATTTTTTTGGGTCTCTGTGAAAACTAAGCTCTGTTTGAGCTAACACTGGTACTTCGCAGTTTTGAGATGAGGTAGGAAATCCACAGAAAATAATTGTGGAAAGTATTGTTTTACATTTTTTGTAATACAGTTTAATGCGGAATCTGACATATTTCTGTTTGTAGACAAAAGAAAGTGTCATACAAAGTATGTAATTTGGTGTTAGGACAAGAAGTTTTTGGCCAGAACAAATGTGTTGTGGTGCTGGAAGTCTGTTCTCCATTGTTTGTGCTGCCCTGAGGACCTCCAGTGGGATTGAACTGGTATAAGTGAAAAAGGGCTAGCCAAGCTTTAAATATATGTTAGCAGGAACTATATCATGTGCATGTTCCTGTGGAAAGGAAATTGCAAACAGAAGTAAGGCAGGCATTCTGGTTTCCACATTTATCTTTGAGGAGGGTATGTCACTGTTGGCAAAAAATCAGGGCTTTATGCTGATGTCTGAAGTTATGAAAGTCTGATAATGTACATAATGCTAAAGGAAAACAGATAAAACAACATGATCTCTAGACTCCAGGAAATAGGCCTCCCAACTGCAATTGAAAATACTGCATGTTTTTTATTTCCACTTCCATATGCTGTGATACTGCCAATATTTTTCCCATGAGCATGTCCTGAGTAGCTGGAATCATCTGATATATGGATAGGAATGGGTAAATACATTTCTGTCAAAATTTTCCATTGTTTCCACATAAAGCAATATGTATTGGGTTGAACAAGGAGTGGAATTTTTCCTATTGTTTAATACTATTTTTTACAATAAATCCTGAAAAGTAGTCACTGTCTCTATGTTGGTCCTTTTGCCTGTCAGTCCAAGTGGTAAATTATGGTGCGAGTTTCCCACTGTGAAGGACTTCACTTGGAACTTTTGCTCTATTCCATGGGCACTTTCTAATGCTGAATTTTTTTTTCTCCCTTAATTTTATTCTGTGGCGTCTAAAAACTAGTTAGGATAGAACTTCATGTGAATGTCTTGAATGAAAAAAATGCAAAGGATTCAGATGACAAAGCAAGTACATCCCTCTTACAAATCTGCAACAGTACCCATGTTTCTATATCTCAACTTTTTTTTCTGCCTTTTTTTTTCCATGATAAGAGGAGGGGAAAGAAAGGAGGCTAGTTGCTAAAAAGGAATAGTTTTAGGGTGTCAATCCCTCCCTGAGATGTATACACCTAGCATTTCAGTTGATGCAGCTACAGGGCGGTTGTGTCTCTTTTGGCACGCTAAATTTACTGCAAGTCATTGCTTGTTTAGTGTAAGTGTGTGAAATGAAAGCAGATACTGTTAGACATAGTGTGTGATATTAAACAGAGGTCTGTCTCTGTCCTAGCAGCCATCAGGGGAAATTAAAAAATGTTCGTGGCACAGTTTGAAAAGGGATAAGATGAATTCCAGCACATTGCACTGCTTGGCTCAGTGACATTCTGCCTCTAGCCATGGAATGAGCACACAGTGGCCACCACTTTAGTCAGCTCCTGTTTTTATACAGTCAGTCATTCATTATTGTAAAACTACAGATGTCTAAAAAGAGTACTTTTTTCCCCCTAGCAATCTTTAGAAGTAGATGCTCTTTCAACAAGTACATACTGGTTTTAATGATTTTGAGATTTAAAGTTTTGGTAAGGTAAGAGAAATTTTTGTAACGGCAGACATGATTTCTAAACTTCATGCTGCCTTCAAAAGCTGTGAATAATTTCTAATAAGGAGCAAAGTGTATGTGTGGTGTATTAAAACACCAGCATAGATGGGAAGTAGCTAATGGCCTGCAAACCTCCTGCTCAAGGAAATATTTTCCCCAAAAAAACAATTGCACTGTAGGTATTTGAAAAGTGACAGACATTTATCAGCAAAACAAGCTGCTAAACAAGCAATGGCAATTTTCCCATTTCTTATCCCATTACTCTATGGAGCTATTGATATGCTTGGTCTGCAGCCAGGACAGGCCTACGTCATAGCAGATGTTTCACAAGGGCAGCACTGCGTGCTAAAAATCATCTGCCTTTCTGGAATCTCCTTTCTCAGAAATGATTTTTCTTTACGGGTTCACTTTTTTTTCCTGACTGTTAATTTTCAGTGAGGAAAAAGGCACCCGCAGTTAGCTTTCCAGAACTGCCAGAGAAGTTATGCAAGAGAAACTTCCTGTTGACAAGACACATATGTCTGTCTACTTAAACTCCTGCTTACTTGGTTGGTCAGTGAGTTTACTGAAAATCGAAAGAAACAAAAATAAAACAAACCAGACCTTTTATAGTATTTAGCATATTAGGTGCTTTATAGACTCCAGACCAGATTCTGGCACTGCCCTCAAAGAGTTTGCAGTAGGCAAAAGGTCAGCCAAGACAAAAAAAAGGAAGATGGTAGAAAGGGGAGGAGATAAAGTGTCAGGATTTTTACCAGAAGATGGTGTGTAGGTTGGTTTACCACTTCCCATTTTGGAAAAGAAACTTGTCAAAACTTATGGAAGTCTGCAGTGTGACAGTAAGGGGTTAGTTGGGAAGGGTGAAGGCAGTGGAGAGGCAAAATGGAAGGAAGTGAGGCAGAGACAAAGGGGGGAAGAGTGGCAAGGAGAGGGACAGCATGGAGGAAGAGCAGGCTGAGCCACGGGACAGCGGGTGCACATGCAAGGAGGGTGGGACTGGGGAGGACGTGGGACAGGAAGACAGCCCTGCAAGAAGTTGGAAACAACACTTTGAAACTGAGTGACTCAGCTATAGGAGAGACTTGGAGTTGACCAAAGGAACTGAATTTAAAATTACCCCAAGGTCCCCAATGCATTGATCTAGCCTTGGGCCATAAATAAGGGGAATTTGATTTCCTGAGCAGCTGAGAACCTGCAGGTCCTGGACTGAGCAGGGTTTGCAGGCATCCAGTGATGCTATCACTAATCAACAAGCTCTCAGTTCCCATGAGCCAGCTTCCCATTCACATTCCCTTCACTCCCACACTGGTAGCCACAAACCTGGATGTTTGAATTGCCATCATCTGCAGCTGTTAGAGACATGGTTAGATACAGTTTTTAACATAAAGGAATGCTTACGGTGACCACTTGTGTGCTGTTTACGTGTCCATTTCGCTGGCATTGCTGCTTCAAACCCCTCTCTGTTTCTTCCCTTTCTTTACTTATCCTTTCTCAGGCTGTACTGTTCTTTTGAGCCATTGCCCATGTCCATCTCATGGTTCAGTCCTTTCCGTGTCTAGCTGGAATCCTGGGGTGAAATGTGTCCATGCAGAAAGAGGAATCAATCGGTTTCTTAGGTAGGGTTGTCTGCTTGCACCTCCAAATTTGGGAGTAGTGCTCTTAGTGAGGGGAGAGGTCTGGTATTCTTGCATTCGGATAAGGCCATGGTGCCATGTGTCAGGATGGGTGAGTGGGTGGGCAGATCTCATGTTGCTTTTGCAGGTAAGCAAACCTTGGTTATTCTGAGGTTTGCAATCATCACGAGCCAAGGAAAATTGCCTACAAACATGAAAGAAGTTTCTTCTCCAGTTCTGAGGAAGGTTGTCTTTGAGGAGTATGATTTCCCACAAATTCTACCTCTTTTTACCTCACCCATCATCCCTTTGAGAGGCCTATTTGCAGAATGTAGCAGAAGAGACTTGCTGATGACTTCTTCTGGAGCCAGCCAGTGCCTCCCTGAACGCTGGCCAAAAGTGATGTGATGGCTCCTTTCTCAGCTCCTCCCACAGGCCAGGCAGGCTGGCTCTGGTGTCCCTTCAGCCACCCGGGGGGGCTGAACTCTGAGACTCCACTATTGGATTTTGCAGACCAGTGACATGTGGGTTCATCCTCTCTTTTTTTTTCCCCTTGTGTTGTTGTTTTCGTGTTATGCAGATGTTCATTCCTCCTAAAGAAAGACTCTCTTGTGTGTGCTCTACTCCTCCACTGCCACAATAGGTCAGATGACTTCTTCAGCCCATCATAAACTGTTGCTTGGCTATAGGTGCAGTGCAGGTTTTGGGGTACATCTAGCTTTGGGCACTTCTCCCATAGCCCTGAGCTTTCCTGCAGGCTTGCAAGAATCTTTTAATCCAGAAGGGTCCTACTAGTTTCATTAAATTCTTCCTTAAGGTCCTCTCCTCAGCAAGAGAAGCTGAAAATACTGGTCTGGAAATTTCCCAGGTTTTAGTTAAAATGAGCCTTTTGGTGCTCAGGGACAGGTCCTAGGGTGGTGAAGGATGTGCTTGAATCGTCAGTTTTGGGAGTTTCGATATCATGGGAACATTAAGTCCCAGGAGTCTCCTTTGAGGAGGGAGTGGGGGCTGTTTCTCTCCTTGCAGCAAGGGCAGTTGGTCGGTGTGTTTTACTTTGCACCTTGTACCTGGAAGTAAAGGTGACAGGCAGCAGATGCCGGGGCTGCAAGAGAAGATGATTAAGATGGAGCTGTGTCAGGCCATACAGCAAATCTGCCAGGAGCCTGCAATAAGATATGACTATTTAGCCTCCAGCCCTGCTCCCAAGAATGCGAGCCTGAGCTCCTTCTGCTCCCGAGAGCCAGCCAAGGCCAGAAGCTGCAGCACCAAAATGCCACGGTCACTTACATGTGTGTGTCTGTGACCTGCCACATGCCTGCATTTCTGTGTGCCCAGTGGGCAGGGGATGATGTTGGAAACACTGATGCAGAACCTCCTGCTCGCCTTCATAGAGCCCTGATGCCTGTTATTTTATATTTATTCATTATTTTATTTATGGTTTATATATCTTTTCTGGAGGGCACAAAGAGGAGGGCAGGGTGTGGGCAGGACATGTGCTAACACCTGTTTCCTTCGCCTTTTTTCCAGCTTTTTCAGCATAGCCTCTGCCTGTGATGGCTCTGGTTGATGGGCTGTTGGAGAAATGTTGCTTTCTAGGAGTGAAAAAAACAACCTTAACAGGGTCTGTGCTCATTTCAACTGATCAGGAAAAGCAGGGCAGCTATAAACCTTCCATTTATTTGAGATACATGCTATAACTTCCCTGGGCCTGCCTTTTTACTAGAAGGTTGAGTATTTGTCAGTTACTGGAGAACATATAATTTTTCTGCCATCTAGTGTCCAGCCTTTGGAGTGCTCAAGCTTTTGGCTTTTGGGGGCGGTGAGTTACAAGTTATTTATTGTTTTCTCTTTAAGTGCTTATAAACACAATTAGTGATATGGTATAAATTTCATTTTTAGACTGAGGTATTACTCTGATAGTAATAATTTTTACTCTCTGCATACTCTACTATTTGGAAATCTGGGGAATACCAGAGAATAGCATATTTTTATTTTATATCTCATCATATGTGTATGTGATGTTTTGAAGACAGATAAATGAAAAACCATGAGAAACTTTGAACAGGTGTGTTCTTGCAGATTTGTGAATTATACAAACGTTCTTATTTGAACTAGTGCTTTGCAGGAGTACCAGTGCTGCAAGGATTTATAGACCAGAGTCCTAAATTCCTTAATTTATGTTCTAATCATGCTACCTATACAAGGAAATGCAAGCCTTTTTAGGTGTTGGAATCCTGGTATAAATTCAAATTCTTCTGCACGTGTGAATGTGCCTGTGTGGTTCCCTGCCCTGACTGTTGCTGTCACAGAAACCCCTCAGGTAGAAACACGGGAGGCTCCAAACTGATTGTGTGTCTGCAGGATAAAAGAATTGGCTGTGCTGTGCTCCCTGAACAGAAGGGGGCTGGGGTTGGTGGTTAAGCCCTGGGACATTGCCTAGTTAATGCTAAAGGTGATTTGGTTCCTTGTGTTGTCCTGGGCCTTTGTGTCTCCCTTGCCCTGTGCTGCTCAGGGGTGTCCCAGGCCAGGAGACACCTGGCATGCACCACAGCAGAGGGATGATGAAACATCAGGCTTTTAAAGGGGATAACACAGCCAATAGTCCTCACTTGGATTGCCTCAGTGGAAAGGCATTGATAACAATCACTTACAAAATTGCATCAATAGACTTAGAAATGGTGGCACTGTCACGCTGGAGATTCTTCTAAAGGTCATTCAAGGGTAATTTTAGGTCCTTCTCCTAGAGGGTACCTTTGACAGGATACCCACTCTGGGACTGAAAGACAGAGAACAGCGTAGAGCTCCTGTTCTTACACCCACAGTTCCTGCCTGTCCTGTACCCAGCTCCAGGGTGGAGGGCTGGAAAATTTCAGGTGAGGCTGGTGTGTCTGGACACATGGCTGTAGACATCTGCTGTTACCCAGGCATTCTGCAGTACAAAATTAGTCCTGTTTTATGTTATATTGTCACAGTCATATCTGAGCATCTTTGGCTTTTGTTAGCTTAGCTGGGGGCCAGATACCTCATTAATGTAAACTGCTTTCTGGATTACAGCCATGGGAGGAAGGAGATGCTGGTTTGTTTTAGAGCAGTTCCTTTGCCTCTGGAAGATCACAGGTTTCAGAGGGATTTCCGTCTTTTTCTGACACAGCTTAACAAAGACAGATTTCGTCTGTGAACCTCTGAATGCTCAGGACCCAACATGTACATGTATGAAGGTTGGAGATAGTTCAAGTCCTCTCAGTCTTTATGATAAACTCCAGTGAGATTCCAGCTGGTGTCTTCAGTAAAAAATGTTTGAAATCCCCAGTTTCAGCAGGGAAGTTAGTAGCATCCCTAAGCTGCCAAAACTCAGCAGCTACATCCTGCAGCTTTGCCTCAGGTCAAAGCTCAAAGCCTGAGTCTTGAGGGAGCTCTAAGCTCTCCCTGAGCTCACCAGGAGCTCTCAGAGCTGAGCTTGATGCTCCCTCGGAGCAGCAGGAAAACTCAGAGATAGGCAGCTCTGAAGGTGTCTCTGAAACTCAGCAGCCCTTCCCTGGCCTCTGTGGCCCTGCTTTTCTGATTCTGGTCTCTTTTGCTTTTGCGAGTCACATTTTACTGTAGGGTATTACTGTGGACGTTTGCTGATGCAACAGCTGAAAATGGGATAATTGATACCTGAGTACGTACTTGGATTTTTGCCTCATTTCCTGTGCACTTCCCTCCTGCTGCCCTGTGCACACACACAGTGCATACACATAAAGATGTGGAAAAGAAGGTGAGCTGTGAGGTGAAAAAGTTTGCTCATGGTGAGATATCCACTGTAGTATAGACAACAGGTGACTAAAAATGTGCAGAGGAGCAATATGGACCTGCAGAGTGACAGGATGGGGAAACAGACTGAGTGCAGGTAGATAGGAACCAATAGACAGGGAAAAATAATCCCCATGTACTGCCTTCAAAATACTGGGGTTTTTCCAAGAAAATATCAATTCAATGATTGTTAAAAAGCAAAAAAAAAAAAAACAAAAAACCAACAAAAACAGTCTTACGTTAGGATTCGAGGACTAAGAATAAAAGCAAGGATATGCTGGATAAATGTAACTGTATGAATCCCTGGGTCACGTGCTTTTGAGTGTGACTCTGATCCTTATCCTTATTTTATCTCAAAAAGGATATAGCAGAACTGGAAAAAGTCCAGAGAAAGGCAAAAAGGATGACTAAGGGTAGGGAACAATTTCTCTGTGAAAAGAAACTCTGCAAGTCCAGTGGGCTGCATAGGTAGGGTTTCATAGAGGCTGACAGAGTTACGTGTGCCATAAAGATGGATATGGAGGAACCACTCACAAAAGAAGAATTAGACACCCTCAACTGGAACTGGCCATAGCCTGACTCAGAGCAAGCACTGGGAGCTGTGCCTTGCACAGTGGATGGAGTCCTGGGAACTCCTCACTTGTGGATGCTGTGTGGGCCAAAGGCTGAAGCGGGCTCTAAGTGGGGCTGGGCAAAAGCCACTGCAGTTTCTGACTCAACAAACCCCACTGAGCTGAGGAGCCCCTGAGACCCCTTTGGGCCCAGGCTCCTTTCAAGTGAGTTTTTTGGCTGAAGGGTGGTCCTGCTGAGAGCTTTGCCCTCTCCCTCAGCATGGGTGAGCACTGGACAGCCTCTGCAAGGGCTGAGCACGGCAGCCAAGCCCTGCACACCCAGGAGGAGCAGCCTGTGCCCTGGCCAGCTCTGCTGCTGGTGTTCTCCTCCTTGTCTCCCAGCAGAAGGGTGCAGGAGGTCTCTGGAGAGGAGACCTGGTCTCCTGCCCAGCAGCTGCAAACACTGGGAAGGAGGATGTTGTCCAATAGGGCTGTGTCTGTACTTACACTCTCATGTTTTTCAGCACTGGAGAATAGAGTTTAAACGAGGTTTCCTGGGCCATTGAAGTGGAATGATTTCTACAGGAGCACGGCATGTCTTAAACCTCTCCCCTCAAGCTCCCCCAGGAAACTGGGTTTGTCATGCAGGATTCAGGGCTGGAAGAAGACAGGGTGAGGCAGCCACAGCTCCTGAGCACAGCAGGGCATGACCCAGAGGAGTGGTGGGGATCCAGACCGTGCATGGGACAGGAGAGACCACCTGGGCACCTCAACTCAAAGCTGCTGCTGGCTGTGCTTCAGGCACAGCTCTGTGGTGCAAAAAGAACCGTGGCAGCATCTCCCTGGCTTGACCTGAGCTCCTGCCTCGCCACAAAACTTGCACTGCCTGAGCTAATGCAGGTTTTGATGACGATGTCCCTAAATTGTTTGTCTCTGTTTGCAACAGGCTTGTATTGATTTAGGTTAATTTGGTTACCAAAAAAAAGGGTTGTGCTGATTGCTCTAAATGGATTAAATAGTGATTTTAGCTAAACTGATGGCAGGCTTGTGTGTAGACAGGGCCTGGAGCTTTGTAAGCTAATGACTTGGCAGTAATGCAATGGGTTTTTTAGACAGCTGAGACTAAGCTCTTGTTCTAAATACAAGACCATAAGTGTTACTATTCTAGTAAATGGTCCCAAAATATGATAGTTTTCCACTAAATTGGGCTTCTTCTGAATCTTGGCTGATCTCTTTGCTAACTCTCTCTTTCCTGTTAATAATTTGGCAAGTACCTTTATCCCAAATGGACTTTGCATTATATCCAAGTGCAAAACATGGAAAATTTCCAATTTTTGGCAAAAGTTTCTAATTTCTGTTCACTTTCCCAGCCTAGTTATTTTTCCACTTTTTTTTTTTTTTGTCAATGGAAAAAAAGTTTATCCTCTTTTTTAAATAAAAATTCAGGTAGAAGAAAAATACAAAGGAGCCTAACTCCTGCCAACAGCTGGGACCTTTCTCCACAAGAGAGCCCTTAGTGGAGGACAGGTCCAGAAGCAGCCACTGTTCAATTTCTTCACTCAGAAAAATACAAAGGTGAGATCCTAATAAAATCATAGAGGGGTTTGCAAGGGACTTTAGCTCTTGGGCACTACCTGTTTTGTGCCCATATAATCTCAATGGGAAGAAATCACTGTATCTGCACAAAGTCTTTCCTGCCTGCCTCTGAACCCCCCAGCTGAGCTTCTGCCAAGTGAATCTGCTTTCACAGGTCTTTTCTCCACCAAACTGCAAATCCCATTTTGATTCATCTGCTTCCTCTGTTGATTTTTTTATCTTCAGATTGGTACTGAAATTAGAAAAGGACATGACTCCAGACAAATGAGTCACTGAGCCTTGGTTAGCTCTGATCTGTAAGGAAGAACTGTAAAGAGTTCTGAGATACTGAATAAGACTTAGCTCAAAAAACAGCAGTCCAACAGATAGGCTGTAATCCTTTCCTGTCTTAGGCAGGTATGTGGAAGCAGAAAATTTATGGCAAGAACAAGAGGAGACTTCATATCTCAAAGGACAGAAGAGCAGCAGAAAGGAAAAGCTGTGAGTTACCAGCTGGACAGCAGCTGGAGACCACAAATCTGAATTATCCTGAGAAATGGGTGCATTGAAACCCAGCGTACACTAAGACATTTTTGGCAGACCTTTCTATACCACTAGTGCACTTTGGATCCTGGTCTATTTTCTGCATTCCTGGATTCTGAAAATTGGTGCCCAATAACTTGGAGCACAAAAGAGGTGAAGCTGTGGGAGAGGGACATGACACAAATTGGGCAAATCAGGGGCAAGAGCATTTATGGAGGAGCTGAGTTATCCAGAAAGGGTAACCATTTTTTTTCCCAAGACATAGGCCAAAGAGCTCAAGGGACTCAGCACTGTAAAAGTCAGAAGGTTGTGTGTGTCTCAACCACAGCATCTTGCTGGGAGTGGTGGTCAGGAAGGGGCAGGGAAAAGCCAAAGCACAGCCACAAGGCAGGCCCAAGCCATAAACTTGCAGTGTGCTTGTAACCCTGTGGTAATAAGCACTGTGGAAGCCATCTGCATCCTCGGTGACCACCTCACCAGAGCAATCTGCCTCTGGATGAATGTCCTTTGTATGTGGCTCTACAGCCCCACTGAGCAAGACTCAGGGGATCATACATTGCCCATCTTATCCAAGTCTAGAGGCTTGGGGATGGAGATATTTGTCAAATAAAAATTACAGATCATCTTCCTGCCTTGAACACCTGAAATGTAGGTGAACAAATCTTAATCAAACTGACCAAAACATTTGGACAGAGCTGATGGGGCAGCTAGACTGGGAACAAGGCCATTTATTCCCTCCTCCCATTTGCCATCTGGTGGTGTCTGAGAACTCCAGAAGACAGCTCCAAAGCTGTTCCACAGCAGAAAAAGCTGCCCATGAGGGATGGATGCCCAGCCCTGGAACACAGCCCTCTCTGGGCTATGAGCTGTAAAATAAACTCTCAGATCAGAACGGCTGGCTTTGCTACAAAAGACTACAAAGCTCCCAATGAGTAAAAGAATATCCTACAAAATCCTTCTTCAGACTTCCCCGAGCCTCTTCCATGAAACAATTAGTGGATGCTCTTGTTTTGAACTCTGTGACTCACTCCTGTAATTCAGTTGTGGCCTGTGATCCTCAGTCACTTAATGCATCCAGGGAAATAGGCAATTGTGAGAATTTCCTCTGTGCCTCCCTCAGCCTCTCGCTGCAGCTCTGGGCACATTGTACCACAGCCTGGGAGCTCGCTTCCCAGATGTGCAGGCTGCCCCTCAGGAATGCTTCCTTATGGCTCCAAGTAGTGATCAGGAAGGTTTCTCAAAGAGAAAATTTAGCTCACTGTATTTTATAGTATTTAATCCAGCTGCAAGGGTGGTCCTCTTATCAGTGGTTGAAATAGTTAAGTTGTGGCTTGGCTCTACCAGAGTTTTATTTGTTGTTTGGTGTCTTCACAGCAGGTACACATGTGTGCACAATTGTAAAAACTCCATTAAAGATAACGGACTCTTATCGAAGCAAATACACTGGCTAATGTCTTCCACATTCTTTTCTATTAACCATACTTAACTTTGCCATTCAGCAGTATATTTACTGTTATGAACCAGTGAGTGACTTTTAATCACTGGATTTGTGCAGATCTGTGTAACTTTCTAAGTACATTGTAAGTATGGAAGATATTTAACAATTAAACCAAAAGCGTTTCCAGAGATTTCCAGTACCCACTGAATGTATTTGAAGGCTTCTTTGTGCTTATGTTCCCTTGGTTGTGCTGAGGTAATTTGGGTAGCAGAGCAAGGAAAAAGCACTGAATAATTTGCCAACTATTTCATGTCTGAAAGAGAATTGAAAACAGAAAGCTGAAAAATTCCTCCTGCTGGTACCACACGTCAGAAACCCTGCCCTGTGTCTGCTGAACAGTGCTGTATGTTTGTCATGAGGAAAAACCAATTCCATTCTCTGGCTGCTGACTACCAAGTGCTAAATTTCTGCTGTTACCAGGAATGGCAGAAGGGGCTGTCACAGAGTGATCCTGACAGAGCCAGCTGCAGTGTCCTTCTTGCAGGGCTCCCTCCAGGCCCTGGGGGCGGCTGAGCCAGTGACTCTGGTGGCCTTGGGCAGCTGCTGTTCCTCTGCCAAGGCACAGGGATGAGCTTCTCCACGGGATGCTCAGGCTTGTCACTCATCTGCTTTTGACTTTCCTCTGCTTGATCTCTCAGATCAAGATCTCTCTTTCAGCCTCGTAGTCTCTGTTATTTCCCTTTCTTGGCAGTCGCTTTCTATCTTATAGCTCACATTCATTCCTTTCTATTTCTTCCCCTTTTTCTCTTTTGCCTTCCCTATTTCTCTTGCTTTTCCTTCTTGCTTTCTGCCAAACCACTCTCTCCTTTTCTGGTTATTTTTCCCAAGGGCTGAATCACAGCAGTTCTGTTTGCGTGGCCATTTGTATAGCCCAGAGTCATCTCCCAAAGTTTGGGGTGCTAAGCTGAGGAAGGTGACCTTCCTTGGTTCCCTCTGCAGTCAGCTGGAAGAGATGGGAGCCTCCAGAAGGTGACTCAGGTTTTGAGGCTGTCACAAGACCTTTGTGAAGACTGATGTCCTCCCATGAGCTGTCAGTAAGACAGATGAATATCCTAACTTACAGGCTTTGAATTAGGGACCCAAATTTATTTAGTACAAATCCTGCTTTTGCAGAGTTTTGGCACATCAGATGGATGAGAAGCACAAATCAGGGGATCTTTCCTCTAACCAACATTGCCCTCCCAGGTGCCAGACTCCTGCCCAGAGCCTGGCAGTCAGGAGAAGTGCCATCTGCAGCACAGCAGCTGACAGAGCCTTGCAACAGCCTTCCCCACCCCAGAGTCCCATCTCTGCTGTAGACAAAGCATTTGGTCCAATTTCAAAAAGCCAAGCAAGCACTTTTGCTCCTGTTCCTTTATTCACTCTAAAATGAGTATCATGTAAGGAATAAGGAAATAAAAGTGAAAGGGGAAACAAAACTTTCATTCTCACACAGCCATTTAAAATCAGGCATCCTCACAGTTTCCTTGACTTTCACTTCACTGAGAGAATGTTTCTTAGGGCTTATTTCAACATTTTGAATGGAGCCACATTTAGCCTTTTCCACAGCAAATCACACAGGAGCCACGAACTGCAAATGCAACCTTATCTGCATCCAGACATTTTTTCCTCACAGAGATTTTTCCAGTTTTCTGTGATCAGACCAAAAAAACACAGGTGACAATTTAACAACCCTCCCAGATCATGCTCTGTTGTATTCTGAGGATGCTGACAAGTTGCTACACGGTAAGCATTGGTTTTCTCTGTAGAAGTTTGGTCTTATGATCTGCCTGTGAGATTTTGTCACTGGCTTCCCTAGGATTTCACCTCCAGTGCAATTGCAACTTGCTGATCCAAGAACGAAAAAAATTGTTGAAGTGGTTTTCTCCCTCCCCTTCCCTGTGCATCTCTGCCCTGCCTTTCCTTATAAACACCTGTGGCATGGGAGGGATGACTGCTTCCTTCATGAATGTCTCTTGTCCCAGGGCAGGCTCAGCAGGACACTCTTTCCCACACTTTACCCTCTGCAGATCACTGGGGCAGGCAAAACTGGGTCCACATCCACCTGTTCTTAGGCCCAGATAGCTGTTTGGAGCATTCTTTGTTAATTTTATTACTGACATAACAAAATGAGGTAATGGACAATTCCTTGGCCTTGTGTCTGACCAAGGTGGCTGCTACAGCTCACTCTCTGCCCCAAGTGCCACTGTGTGTGCAGCTGACCTGGTGCCTTTGGATAATCAAATTTTCATTAGTCTGCTAAGCAAAATGCTGGCATTGAGCCACGGGCAAGTTGTAAAGTAGGCTGAATAATTGGAATAATAATTCATTCATATTGAATGTGGTCCACTTAAAGGTGGTGCTTATTTCCTGAATGGAAATTAATATCTTCTAAGGATTTGGTTTAGATTACTTCACTGCATGGTTTACTTCAGCCTTATAATTTTGCCACTGATATGTAAAGTGGGTTCATGAATAGAGCAGCAGAGCCTTGGCTGTGCTCGGAGATAGTGCTGTGCACTAATGTAAATTATAAATGTAGAGCTAGAAAATGAAACAAGCCCAGCTGGCAAACTTCCCTGTATTATCTCACAATAATTGTTTCCAGCCAGTAGAGATTTTTTGTATAGCAGAAGACAGGTTATTTATATTATATATTTAGCCTAAAACTGTAATAACATCCTCTGGCAAAAGTATTATCTGATGGTGTCTGAAATGGAATCAGTTTTCCTCTTTTCAGGCATTAATAATTGAAAAATTTGTGTCACCTCATGGCATTTCCTGAATTGGAGAACAAAATGAGGACTACTTTTTAATTCATATAGTTTACTTCTTAAAAAGTAAATCTATTTCTGACAATTAGAATTTCCTAGAATTGTTATGTGTGGTTTGTATCATCAACCAGAGAAATATTTCCTTTTACAACTCTGATCAGGCAGAGACAACAGTACCACCAGCAGGACTGGCTCCTGGCTTAGCAGTTGGGAAAATACCTGTGAACAGGCAAGGCGTGTGAAGGTCACGGAACAGAGTAGGTTTTTTCCCATTTCCTCAGAAATGCCTGGATGCCCCATACATTGCCCATCTGCACATTCTCAGGCAAACCCTACAGAAGTGAGGATGTGGGCTTTCAATCCCCTGATGGCAATCCTGCTTTAGTACCCCTTGGAATTCTGGCATGCAAGGGAATGTGTTCTACATATTAGAACTTTCAATGCCATGAATTTCTATTTAATACATTATTTAAGTGATTCTTCACTTACAAGGTATGTTGGCACGAAAATGGGAGAAAATGGCCTTCCCCTCCATGGGGCCCACTCAATCCACACATGAGAATGGATGTATACAATGGCCATTCTAAGATGACACGTTAAAGAAGTAAGGTTTATTTGAATGAATGCTACAGCCAAATAATGACAAGTTCAAATCCAAATACACGTGCTGTGAAAAAACTCCCACTATATTAATGACAGCTCATTAGAAAGTAATTCCATATCCATACGTAAAAAAAATTAATGCAGGAATGTTTATTTACTTAGTGGCTGTAGTGTAGTGTTTAAACCCCAGTTTGTGACAAGCAGTAGATACTGAACAGTGTGAGAAATAAATTTGAGGAAATTTGGGATTTGGGGTGATTAGTTTGGTAAGAAGGACAGTTGATGAGAAAAATATGCCTATTCTGCTTTTTAAATCACCAGTGTTCCTGCTTTTGTTTCTCACAGTTTTGTTCTTAGTTGATCTACTGACATATAATTATGGCTGGTTCACACTACTATGAGCAAAATCCATTTTTAAAGCCTGCAGAACAGCAGTATGAATCCTCATCTTGTTTGTTAGTGATCAGGTATCTCTGTTCTAGTTCTTTTCTTCAACTAATTTAAATTTATGGGAAGTCATTCAGTCTAAATAAACATCGAAAGGCTTAACTCTTTTGAATTGTATTCTACTGGATTAGGACTTAAAACATTTAGAGTTATCCCTAACGTGATTATTAATCCCTTAAATATTTTGAATTGAGTGATAATGAGCTATCAGCTTTATTCTTGTTCTAAAGCCTAACCCGACACCAGTTGAGTCACCGTCTTTGGAAGAGGAACAGAAAATTATGCCAGTAAAGCCAAACAGCTGCTCTGTTACAGTTGTAGATGAATAATGAAACAGATGATTCCGGAAAGTGAAATGTATTCACCTGTAACAACAATCACAATAAAGTCTCATATTTTTCTTTCAGATTTACATGAGTTTGTTTTAAAAAGCTGTTTAATTTTTATTTTTTTTTTAAACAAAATCCTGGCTTAGCTGAAGTTTCTAGGGGTTCTGTGGTTTAATAACTGAGTCTGGGACTTCTACCTTTCATATTAGGCACCCTGATTTATTTTATTTCTCTATCTATTGGGAAGATTACCTTTATGCTAATCACATCACAAAGCATATTCCAGAGGTATTGTAAGTACCCACAGAATTAACTAAAGCACAAATTTAGAACATGTCATTTTGGATAGGGTATGATGGTATATCCAACCAAAGTACTAATTAAAGCCATGCAAAACAATTTTTGCTTCAGTTCTGTGGATGACTTAAAAATACATACATTTAAAAGTCCTTTGCATATTAACCCAAAATATCCTGGCTTTTATTGGTTTTTGATGGAAAACAATCATTTGGTGATGAACTTCATCACTGAAAGTGAAATGAGTTCTTTTGGTTTTGGACAATCGGATGCTCTGCCTCACTGTGCTCTGCCAGCCCGTGCTGCTGCTCTGCACCAGCCACTCCTTCCCACCTTTCCACCTCACTGCAGCTGTCCCAGTCCATGCTGCAGCCATCCTTCAAATGGTGCCTTGCAAATGGCTCTTAAAGGGAAGGAAAGAGGATGAGAAGAATAACTGGAAAAAATCCATATTAGAACATGGGCATGATGTTTTTTACTCTTGTGATCTACCATAGATGCCACAGTGCCACATGTGAGCCTAGCTTAAAAAGATCAAGATGTCTTGATCCTAAAGAGATAAAAATAAATAAGTCTAACATGTCTGAGATTTCCTGATTTTTATACCAGGCAAAACCTTTCTTTTTTTTTAAATTTGATTTGAATTTGCAAGTAGAGCTGGCTTCCCTTCCGGGGCATGTTTTGATGAATACGTTATTTACTACTGAAAGAGAAAAGGTCTCTGGTAAAGCAGTGATGGGGCAGAGAGGGAAAAACAAAGATGAATGCAAGAAAAAGAAAGGCAGAGTTTGCAGCTGAGCTGTGAGATGAACCAGAGGTCGCAAGGGACAGAGCTACAGGAAATCTGCTCTTTATGGCAGCAGGTGCAGGGGGGAGCTCTCATACACTGATGTCAATTGGAAGCGAAGGTACCACACAAAGCAGCAGCTATGTGCAGATAATGAGAAGCTGAGAGGCCAAGACAAGCAGTGGAAAACGGGTCAATTTGGAGCTTGCACGAGGGCTCAGGAAGTTGTTTGAGAAGGAAAGAGGCAGCAGCACAGTACAAAGAGAGTTTGTTAAAATTTGGTGTGATTTCTGATGTGGCATCACAGAATGCTGTAGCTTCACAGTTGCTTTTAAGTGGAGAAAACTTTTTAGTGGGAAAAAAAATGTTCCCAGTTCATTGTAGAGCCAATGAAACTCTTCTGCACAAACCAGGCAGTAACATGGGGGAAGGGAAGGCAGGCACAACTGGAGAAGTAGTGGAGGGAGCAGGCAGGACAATTTCTTTTGGCAGCTATGCCTGTATATGCCATTATAATGAAAAATGGAAATTAAGAAATAGTAAAATTCCTCAGCTCCCTCCTGACTAATCTTAACTAGAAGACAGCATTATAATATCCACTGTTCAGTATGCTCTTCTGTGTCATTTCTTACACCATCCATCTTAATCTAAACACTTAATTACTGCCCAAAACTGCATTAGGGCAAACTGGAGTGGGGTAGATTTCTCTACATCTCTGGAGGTCTCACTATATCACTTGATTCAGACTTAGGATTATGGTTATAATTAGGCTAGGGCACAATTAAAACAGTGTTAAAACCCAAGGACACTATTCTCCTCTACTAACATTTGCTTCAGAAGGGTGTCTACACCTTTTTCTACAGTTATGCTTAAAGTCTTCAGTAAAAACTATCTGCCATTCCCCTGCAACTCCTTTCCAATGGTCTGGCAATGGAATGATCATCCTTGTAGAAAAGCAGTTCCTTTCTGGATAAAGGAATAGAATGTCATGTTCTGTGTACACACGCATATTCACACATACTCCTGATTATTGTCTGAGGTAATGAATTACAGTCTGCTGAGTATTCTATTGTGGTGGGACTTTTTGTTAAATATACACACTGATGTGAAGTACACATGAGGTAAGGCAAGCTCACCTGAAGCAGAAGTGATGAGGTTTGGGATAAACTTTAATTCTCCTAGTAGATTCAGAACAAATGCAAAGAACTCACTAGCAGGGATTTTTTCCCCAAGTACATCTCATGCCCTGCTTTTAAGTATCTGTTACAAAAGTATGTACCTTTTGGTAGCTTTGTATTGACTAGTGTCTCTTGAACCTCTCCTGTTTACCATACAAGCAGCTGAAACAAGTCGGCTGCTGATGCTGAGTTATTTGAGGTAGCATGAACAAGAGCTGGCTGCAAAGAAGTGCAGAAGGACCTTGTGAGGTAGAATAACTGAGCAATCAAACCACAGATGAAATTCACTGTGTGAATTGAATCAGCACCTACCAGGAAAAAAATCCTAGCCTCTCATAAAAGATGAAAAGCTCTGAAATTATCACAGCACTGAGAAGAAAACCTTGGCACTAGTTACATATCAGAAAATATCAGTTAAGTGTGTGGCTGCACTCAATCGAATGTTATAGATCATTTGCAAAGGAACACAGAACAGAACAGGAAACATGAAGATGCCACTGCAGGAATCCATAGCAAACCT